>VZTF01006178.1:224205-295528 GCA_013397755.1 Cnemophilus loriae
AAAGAAAGGGACAAAAATTCCCCAAAGACCCCAAGCTTTTAAGGGAGAACTGGGAGTGTTGATATCCAGTTTTGGCACATCTCAAGGAAGGAAAAAAATCCCTGTTAAGAACACTATGGTTGATTTTAACTAAAATAACTCACCCTCTCAGAGTTGTCTGGGTCACTGCAGAAAGCGTTTCCTTTGGGGCTGTTTGAGCCTGACAATGCTAATTCAGATAGATGACAGCACCTGCATTGGGGGAACATACATCATTCCAAGAAAATCAAGCGGAAAAGCAACTTCCAGGCATTTTATGTGCATTTTAAAAGATACAAACTACCATACAACACCAGGAATACCCCACGCTTGGCTTGATTAGGATTTGCGTGAGCCAAAGTTTACAGTCTTGTGCCCAAGCCCGACAAACATTAAAAGCCTGTGACTACAAAGATAGCCCTGCAAACACCATTTTCTCCCTGTGAATAGCTCGCGTTGAATCGCCCTTTTGGGCCAGCTAATGCTGTCAGATAATGAGTTAAGCGCCACAAATGGCCGGCGCAAACCTTCGCGGATGGCTGGGGAAAACAGTGGAAGCGAATGAAGCGGGGTGGCTGCCCCCACACCGAGCACACAGAGCGCGTCTGTTCGGGGGATTCCCGGCGGCTTTGAGCGCGGGGTGCGCTGCCCGCAGCACTGGTCACCTGCTGGGAGCTCCCATTGAATGAGGTTACATTCTAATTGGATTTTCCGAAGGCAGTGCATTAGCATTTTCCATGATCTCACCCTTATTAGCCAAATCGCTAATCAGGAGGAGCGCGGTTTTATTGTGTGCTGGTTACATTATCTGCTGCCGCAGTGTCTGCAAGCCAGCTCCAAATTCATGCAGAGATAAAAACTCCCCTCTCTCTAGCAAAGACTCGGGAGTCTATTGTGGTGCTAAGGTTGCAGTCAAAGTCTAATTTCCAATAGTTCCCCAAAAAACAACTTCTCTCCAGAGGCTGCCTCGCTCAGTGCTTTGCTCCTGCTCTTCCTGAGTCCGTACTATAAGTTAGGAATGTCAGTTCTTTCATTCCTGTTGGCAGGAGCAGCATCACTCTACAATGTAAAAGCAGAAGAATCCTTTCCCATGGACTGTTCCCCATTGAGTCCAAAATCAAATGCTGGACATGTTTAATCCTGTAAGGTTATTGTTTCAATGCACAGGCCTCTGTACATGGAAGGGAATGGAAATACCTGTTCTATAAGCAGAAATGACACGTTCAGGCAGTCCTGTAGCTGATGACTCCGTCTTTGCACAGCTCAAAAAACTGTTTGTGTCAGAACTTAAATCCACCATAAATACTCCTGAGCTACCAGGAAAGCAGGCAGGACATCTGATGTCCTGCAAAAATCTGTTTATTCTTTCAGGTGGGGTCTCAGCAGGTTTGGATATCTGTTTCTCAACAGCAGCCTTCTGAAAAGGCTGAAGGGAAGAGACAATCTTGCAAGTAGATTAGCAAGTAATGCTTGCTGGACACTCATCCACCAAAATTTTCTGGAAAAAAATTCGTTGTCTAAATACAATTTCACTTTAAAAGCCAGGTTTTATTCTTGGGTTACACGACAATGTTCAGATTCATTACAAGAATCATTTGGAAATATAAAGCCATATTCACTGAGAAGTTAAACCTATTCAATATTTCTACTAAAACTCTTTCAATACTAATAAGTACACACAGAAAAATCGCCCTGTGATTATGTTTTACATATAGTTCTAGACCCTTTTTGACCTGGACTCAAAAAAGGGAAGTGGGCACCTTTCACCTGGCCTGGCATTGGTGGTGCCCCGATTACAATTACACAAATGTGTTTAAACAGTGAAGCAGATTTCCCTTTTACCAGCCAGGGAGGAGAAGACAGAATTCAAGGTGATAAATCAACAAATCATTCCCTGGAATCAAATAAAACCCCTCATAATTCTCAAACAACAACAACAACAAAAATCACACCACTATTGGGCTTGTAAGCTCTTCAATTCAAACCAGATGTGACAGTCTGAATCCCCAGCAAGAACTGCATCTCTTCTCATCAGGCTTTTAAAGAGATTCTCATAAGGCAGCACAAACAGCATCTTCAGAACAAAGGGCAGCAACGTTTCCCAGCAGAGTTTAACTGGATCCTGAGGATCACCAGCCTGTATGATCTGCTTTCCTATTGTCCTTACAGGGATTTCACCAGACACGAATCACATGCACCGAAGAGATAAGGAGCTAGGGGCAAAAAAAACCCAGAAGAAAACAGAATAATGAAGTTGCAAGAGTCCCTTGCAGCCTTTGGTTTACACTTCTCCAGGCCGGAGGCTGTCAGCGATGGGCTCCCTTCTCCAGGGAGGAATCTGCAAAAGCAAATCAATAGGAATTATGCTGACATTGAGAAATACAACTCACTTAGGAGTAATTTTCCTCTATTTTGTAATGCTTTCACACACACACACACCCCCCAACGCCATCACTGTATTTCATTACAAGACTGTAATGAAGGAGTAGGAGTGAGGAAGCAAAAGAGAGTAGGGATACCATCGAGTGCTCTAGGAGTCTCTGTCTCAACTTTCCTCTAATCCTGATCATAGGTACAGAGCAAACAGTAGGGTCTAACGGCCTAAATCCCCCCTGTAAAATCTCTCCAGACTTCTGAAAAGATCAGCTGACATTCAGCAGTGCTCAGAGATGTACACTGGCATTAGGTGCACCCAAGAGAGCAGCTAAATCTGACAGAGGGAATAATTAGGTGGTAGTACCCATGGCTGAGCAGGTGTCTGTGGTCCAAAACTGTGTTCGAAAGTAAGTCGCTCAAGCTAGGAAAACAAAATAAAATTGAAGAAAGGAAATATGCTATTGCTGGTGCAACACATGCTTCCCGAAGTTTCAGAAGGTTTTGGAAATGCTGGAACACATCTCTAGTAGTACAAGCACAAGTGCACTCAGTATTTCACTTACAAGAGAACCATTAGGAATGATGAATCCTGATCTGCTGGCTCATAGAAATAAAATGATCAAACCCTGCAGCTGTTTAAGTCACATATCCTGTTCCTCTTCCCCTGAGACTTTTCTGAGCTGGTACTCTGAAGAACTACAAAACGTTCTGTGATCTTCAGCTCAAGCTGACTTTTAAAAACACTTTAACATCACGTGTTCTGGAGTTAGGAATCAGAAGTGTGCTAGTGGCCTTTTTGCAGTAGCAGAAATCCAGTTGTATCAGTAAAAATGCTGGAAATAATCACATTTTCATTCCCAATGGGGATGGCAAGCAGCTAATTAAATCTGTCTTGACTACTTGGAAGCACTGATAATTTCTCATGTAATGTATGCACTGAGGACAGGCTAATACCAAAAATGTTAAGGGTCTGGGATTTTTTCCAGGAAAATTAAGATGTCAATTAATTGCCTTTTTTTTTTCTGTCTGGTTTTTCTTGAAGACCTCCACAAATCCATTTTTTTCAGCTTTTCATTTTTCTTCCCCCCTCTCCCTACAGATGTCATTATTTTCAGCGGTGAATCCCACACTTCTCCCTCCTCTTCCTCCAATTAGCTGTAATTATAACAACATTAGCAGCAAATTAGGTACCTCGAGGGCAAAAATCTGGGAAGCAGCAGAGTGTGGAAAGGAAGAGGAGATGAGAAGATAATGGAAGTAAGCGGGCACATCCATGTGCTCATCTGGGCACCCTCAGGGCTTTGCAGGTTGAGCTCTGCTTTCCCTGAGCGTGCCAAGATGAGGAGGTGACCAGCTGCTCCCACAAGCCTCCAGAGCTACCCCTGGAGAGGGATGCAAAAGCCTCCATTTGGGCTTCTCCCTGTGCCTGGCGTCACTGGATCCAACATAAAAACATCCAGCTCAGGCTGGAGAAACCCATTGGTTGTATCTGATGTTCTGAAAGGGCAACTGGGGTCCTTAAATGCATGTACAGGGAATCTTTCTGCCAAGGAAACAAATGCAGTAGGATTAATTCTGGAAGTGAAAAAGGCAAGACGTGCCAGCAGTTGCAGCATGCAGAAGGGTTCTTGCTCCGAGTAGGCTTTTGAGCAATAAACCTTTTTTCCAGAGAATTTTGGATTAAAAATCAGGGTCCAGGAAAAATCTCCAAGATCAAGTTGTTTTTTACAACTGTCTTTTCAATTTTGCACAGTTGGATAAAGAAGGAAGTCAACAGTGCTTGCCAAATAAAGTGACATTAAGTACATTTGCTGAAAATCTTTCTGCCTTGCTCCTTAAAGATTAAAAAAAAAAATCCCCAAATCAACCACAAAAACCAAACAGAACCACATAATCAAGAACAAAAAAGGTCAGAAACTGATATCAGGAGTCCCTCCTAAGGCAGCATTGCTGGTCAAACAAGGCAAGGCTGGAAGAATTTAAGCACAATTTAGGACTAGATTTCCTGCACAGCAATGTACCTGGGGAGGAGCCAGTCCAGAGGTAGGGAAGAAGAGTTATTCTCTTGGAAATATATTGCCAGTGCATTAAGAAAATATCTTATTTCATCATCATCTTCCTTAAGCTCCTCCTGTCTCCTATCACTCACGTTTCCACTCTGTCTTTCCCTCTTTAATGGGACCTTCAAGGAAACACCCTTGCTTTTTTGGAAGACAAGCTGAACTCTGGCATGAGTTACCTGAGGTTTTAAGCAGTTTTTTGAGGGTTGGGGTTTTTTTTTCCCCTCTCATTTTGCCCTATTCCTCTCATCCTTCCTGTATTCTGATGAATTTATTCCCAGTTTATTGGAAAGGGCTCAAATCCAAAAGTGCCAGATCCGAACCATCACACTACCGTGAGAGTTCAGTGCTGGACACAACATTGCATAAGTGATCCTCTGCCAACTACCAAAACACATTTCTGGGGAAAATAACGATCTGGAGAATAAATTTTACAAAATAGCATCAAATAGTGTTAATCAAATTTCTGCAGCAAAGTGTCTGGGTTTTTTTTAATTTAAAAAATACTTCATAAATTATCCTGTTTCTATAGATGCAGGCGAAAAATATTTCTTAAACAAAATAGAAAGATGAACTTGGTTTCACAGAGGCAGCAAACCTTGGAAACAGCCTCCTCTGAACATGGGAACAGCTAAGGAAAGTGGTGCCAGTCTGAAGAAAAGTATAGATATGGTTACACCAGAAGCAGAAAACATGAGATTATAGCTGGTTACAGAAGGACCTGCAGAACCCAAGTCAAATGCCAAAGTACCTGGGTGCAAACACCTTCCTCCCTCACAAGAGAGGGAGGAAAACACAATGTAGGTGCATCTATACAAAACTACAGAAAAAATTAGTAATTCCTGCTTGGTGAAAAACACCTTTAAAATCCCAGTCACATTATAAGACTCTCACAGATTTCAGGTATCTCTAAACCAGGCTTTTTTAATGGAATATGATCAAAAATATCAGTTTCCCAATTCATTTCCCGTGTGTTCAGCTCGAAAGTTACAACCTGTGACCTGTGCTTCACAATTATTACTTAAGAAAAAAGGCCCAGCAACAAAGGAAAATTTGTTAAGGGAAATTTAAAGGTTTTCCCTAGAAACCATCAATCTACTGAAATAGCATTCCTAAAGGAAACTGTTTCATGCCTGAAAGTTGCTGCACTGCTGATTTGTTTCCTATAATGAAGACCTAGCTCAGCAGAGAAGATTTATTGGTCTGTTTATCATCTGCTGAGAAAATGAAGGATGAGAACTGAGAATCAGGAATGTTGCTGCACATACTGGCTCATTTAGACCCAGCATTGCAATTAGCATTTGTACAAAATGGAGCAAAGAAATGGGAACATCAAGAACTCTTGCTCATCACATATTCTTGGAGCTTCTGTCTTGGAAACCTTTCTCAAAATACTTACAGGCAGATTTAATACAGACAACTATATATAATACATAAAGCCAGGCTAATGACTTTTAACTGAGAGTGGAAGTTTGACCTCTGTGTGATCAATGGATAAATGATCAAAATCATCTTTGTTTTAGCAGCCAGGATAAAAAGAATAAGAGCCCAGAAGGTGTTAAAGCAGACATCCTACACAGCACTGTGATGGGACTATCAAGAAATCCTCTTTATAGGGACTGAAGCAAAAAGGGAAGGGAAAAGCCTCCAAGTGTCCTAATTCCTGTCCCATTGAGAAGGAGGTGTTTGGATATTCTGGGCAATGAACAATAATAGAAAGCCAGAGCACAGATTTTGAAGAATTTTTTTTTCAAGGAGCCAGAAGTCAAGTCACATAGCCAAGCAGGGTGGAAGAAGAATTCTCTTTCTTCAGATCCCCCAAGCGCACTGCCCTGGACCACAGCTGCAGCTGGTGGCTGGACTGGTTTCATTCCCTCTTATAAACATCCTCCCTGTATCCTCTGCTACAGTAAATCACTTGGATTTGAAGTGGGAGGAATGGCAAAACTAAATCTCCTGTTCTGTTGTGCAGGCACAGCACTACTTTCCCTGTGACCACATCAGAACCCTCCAAAGAGCTGCCATGTAATTATGGGATGCTCATCAGCCATTTTGGTGAGCTACGCTCCCACCCTACCCTCTCTTCTGAGCAGACGTGGACGACAGCAAATAATGGAATAGCTCCTCTGTAGCCGTATTCTTCTACCAGATGTTACAGAACAGCTTCTGGCCTCAGCAGCTCCTGCCTCACATGGTACCCACTGGCACCATGGCATGGCAGATTCCCACCCAGAAGAGGTTCCTTGTTGTGTCCATCTTTTGAGCAGTCTGCAACAAGTACTTCAAAACACCCAGGAACGATTTCAAATCCAGATACAAATATTAATTACTCCTCTTGGTTTCCAAAAAACAGTTTGTACTGACCCTTCGGCAAGTATTTAACTCTGTTCATTTTCATGGCTCTATTTTCAGACCTGGAACCCCGAACTACCAGAACAGATCAGGAACAGCAATGGGCGTCTTGCCTTTAAGGTGAAACAACATCCTAAAGCCTGCACTTTGTTACCAAGGACTCCTAAGCCTGCCCCGTTTTGGCACATCATTAAATTCGGTCTTCGCTGGAGCAACAGAAGCTCTAAGGAGAATTCTGAGGGTATCTTTTCTTTAGGACTATGACTAGGTGTTCAATGAGGCAAATGTGTGATCCTATAATGCGTAATAGAGACGTTTTATGAATTGCAACAAAGCTGAAAGCTGTAACGTAGATGGTATTACATTAGAAACCTCACCTGCATTGCACACACACCAACCTTGGCTCTCCAAGGCAAAGCTGTCACATAAGCACTCAACAGACAGGAAAGTTTACTCTACATCCCTCAAAGGCCTCCATTTGAAAAAAAAAAAATACATTTAATACATGTTCTGTACAGCTGTTGTCTTACCATTTGCCTTGTGCTGCACATCTGGCGGAAGCTGGTCAGGAACATACCACTGATAGTCTGGCTGCACAGAACAATAAAACATTATTGCAGCAATATGGACTTCACAGGCACTTCAAACAAAGGAGTAGTGACATGATAAAAACATAATCCTGCTGTGAAGCTTCTCATTAGCCATGCAAAAGCAGTTTACAAAAAACCTTATATTTAGGTTTATGTTTCCACCGATCCCAGTCCTCCGGCTTGCTCCCTTTCCTATGGCATGCGGTCTAGATGCTGCACCCACTAGAAAAATTGGTGTGAACCTTTCCAGACCCCACAAAACACAAGGAAACATTAAGAGAACCAAACCAGATTTTGAAAGGGCTAAGGAATAAAGAGCAGCAGAAGATACCAGCGGGCATCTCCCTCTACCAAAGAACCCCAGAGAAAGCTGGCCCGCCCTACAGGTGAAGCTGCTCCAGTTTGAATACATCTCTAACAGCTGTAAAATGCTCCAGTGTGACAGGAATTCACCACGGAATAAAGCTCTCTCTCCTCCTCCCTTTCCTCACAGGTTAGCACTGGTGTTACTGTAACATTAGCTATTATCAAATGACTCCCTGCAAATACCGTGGGATAGCGGAAATTCCCATCTTTCTTGTAAGAGGAAGTATTGGGAAGGTTATGTCCATGCAGACATAGTTTTGTCCAGGGAAATCTTGGAAGAAATTGTGCATTATAGCTTATACCACCCACTGTGGTGAATGAGTAGCAAATTACCACTAGAGAAAACAACTTTGGGACCAGCCATTTCAGCTGAAGCTGTGTTAGGCTGTCTGTCTAGAATAAGTAGTCCACGCAAGCTTGTCAAATTCCAGTTAATTGCTGCTTCAAATTAGTTACACTGGAAAAATTATTCTAGTTTTGCAGAAATGACTCTGACAAAATCATTGAGTAGTCCCTAGGGGAATCCTGCAGATTTCAATTTGCAGGGAACAAATTTCATAGACTCCTAGAGAAGTTTTGCCTAAATTAAGATGGCAGGATGAAGCTGTAGATACAGAAAATAGATTTTACTTTTATGTTTTGCTGTCATTCCTGCTTATACAGCAGTAATCACTCTCATACACTGTCAGGAAAAAAAAGAGCTATTGTATTTTAACTTAAATTGTACCAGTCACAGGAATCATTAACTAATTCTGTTCTTGTGGGGAAACAAAGTAGACTTTAACACGAAGCTTTAAGAACAGGTAGGTTTTCACCAATGGCTCAAATTACACTCATTTGCATCGCTTTTTTGAGTTTCTGGTGAATTTTATGTTCTCTGACCAATTCTTCTCTTTTTATGTACCTGCACCCTGCAAAATTGAATGAATTTCAGGAACAAGATGTGTGTTTCACATCAGACTAACCAAAATGTTTCTACTAGAGTGTAAAAAGGAGAGAAAAAGTGAAAGAACAGAAAAAGAACGAAAAAGCAAAAGCACAGCCTAAACACGCAGGATTATGTATCAGGACACCCATTAAATTCTAACACCTTTCTTCATTGCTAACAAATTGCTCAGGGAGGTACCCAAAGCTCAGAGCAGCAACTCACACAGGCAAGGAACTGTTAAAAAAAGGGTCAGAGTGAAACTGGGAGTTACAAAGCAACCAGTCAGACTGACCCCGGCGCTCCGGCAGGAATGGCAAAGTTGTAAACCCAGGGATCCCTCACAGAATTAGAAACCCAGATGATGAAAGTTCAGGGAGAAGAGCCAAAATAATCTGGGCCAGTGTCCAAATTGCAGGGAAAAACATTCTGCAATACTTCCAACTTTGATAAATAGGCAGATAAGCACACTCCTGAAGCACAGAAATTACTTGTCTGACCACAGCTTTTCCATTGGATTTCTACAGCTTGAAAGCCTTACATGCATATTGCAAAAATTCAGCTATAATTTCTCAAATAATGAGCATCTTTCCATATGTGACAGCTTTACAGCCAGAAACAGATATCGTGTATTTAAAATGACATTCACCATGTTTAAATGCATTCTCAGTAGATTGGAACAAGCCAACCCACTTAGATAACCCAAAGCACTCCAAAAATATTCTTTGAAGCAGTATTTTCCTTGGAATAAATAACTCCCACTCACAGAACCTGCTGCAGTGCAAAGCTATTCTTCTTCATGCTGAACAAGACAGGACCCTGTTGCGTTCCAGGAAAAAAGGCACATTTCCCATTGTGTTAGCCACACTCAGCTAGAACTTCCACTTCTGCTGATTTGGTTTTTATCATCTTACATCGAAGGCTCAGAGGAGATCCCTACTTCTGAACTGGGGTTATTATACAGCTAGAAAGGGCTCTGAATGTGTGTATGGAAATAAATTAATCTGAGAAATCAGCAAGACTCCAATCGCACAATCTTATTTTTTTAAATTAACAAACAAATGTAAAAGAATCCCGTTTTTCTTCTTAGTGGTGTTACAGATAAAGAGCATCTGCCAAAGTCAATTTGATCTTGATCTGGACTCAACAACAAACTAGGAACGCACAGATTCAGTTGCTGCTGAGGATGGCACCTGTGGTCACCACGCTGTGAGGAAATCAGTGTCCTTGTGACAGAGGAGACGGTGGGAACCTTACCGAGCGCCGCTGCTGCTGCTCCTGTGCCCTGCGAGGCACTGGATGCACCCGAGGATCCGGATAGTGAAGAACCATCCCACAACCCCTGTAACTGACACACGGAGAGAGGAAGAGTGGAGCTGGGTAACTGGGCCTCTCAGGCTGTACTGGGAGGTCTTTGGTCTGTCAAGAAAATAAGAACAAGAAGAAATGCATTAGCAGTGGAATGCAACCAACACAACGTTTGGGTACAAGTGGGTTGCAATGCTGCTTGTTTGGACCCTTCAGACTATTTATCATTAAAAAATTATTTAAGACAGCTGACCTGTGCCACACCAGCGTCTTGGCACATTTTATGTGAGGAAAATATTGGTTTCGAGATACGACAAGCACATTTCTGTGTGTCTTTTATATTCCAAACAATTCTGTATTTTCATTACACACAGTAGCTTTCAATAGTTTGAAGCAGAACTACAGGGACAGTCACTTGCATGACAAGATAAGTAAATAATTTTGGTATAGGACCAAGGTTGATGGCCTCAGATTTGGGTCTGCCTTTTCTTAGGCCCTCTGCATTCCAGTAGAGTCAACAGGAATTTGCCTACGGACAGAGCAAGGAGGGGTAAAAGATGATTAATATTCTGTGACCCTATGAGTCACAACTAAATAATTTGACTTAAGAAAACAAACTAATAAATATTTTATGTGCTTGCTCTCATCTCTAAAATCCTCCACAAGCCCCGTTTAATCAAATCCCGAGGCAGGAAGAGACAAACAGGAAGATCTCCAGTGTGAGCTGTCGGTGCACTGCAGGGGACGGTCGAGCACGACATGACTGACACTGGCAGGAGTGAGGGGCACTGGGCAGCACCCGGCCCCTGACGCTTCAGCAGGACCTGACCAGCACTGAGGCACGGCTTGGTTCAGAACAAGACAATACTGAAGCTTCTGTGTCACAACAATGTTGGGGAGGACAATAAATCACCACAGAGCATTTTGGTAATCGGCTGTTCTTTCAAAGCATTGCACAATTTTGTCAAGACAGGAAACCTCGGAATTTCATCATTTTTAAATGGGGATTGAGAAAGCTCAGAGTTTCGCATGCCATGATTTTACTATGGCTTCCTACTGACACTACTTTGAAGAGATAAAAAGGATGTTGCAAGAAAAAATTATTGCAGAGGCTGCTCAGCTAATTTGTATGGAGACCATTTTTTTCCTCAATGATATTAACATCACTCTGTAATTCAGTTGCAGAGGTCAGGATTAACTACAGAAGCTCTTTATTTCAAAAGTTGGTTTGATCTTACAACTCTTATGTCAAGTGCCAGTGAAACAATCAAAGTCCTCTGGATTTGTTTTCGGTTGTGTCCCCCCTCCCCCTCCTCTATTTTCAGAAATGTTTGAAAAGTTTTTGCAATAAATACTCCCTTCGTCTACTTATTTTGGAAGTCTTCTCTAATCGTTTCTCATCTTCTTACTGCATTACTTCAGAATGATTTCATCGCAGGTGGTGACCTCATATAAAATCCAATGTCAATTAATGGAAGCCAGAAAGCCTTGAGTTGTGTGGAAAGTGAGGAAAAAAAAATAAAATACACATGTGCTGGCAGTGGGAGCTTTCTTTTGACTCATACCTGAGAGCTGAGTTTACTCAGTTGAGATTGTAATCTCTCATTAATTTTCTGCAATGCTTCTTTCTCCTCATTAAGCCTCTCTCGATCAGATCTCTCCTTTCTGAAGTCTTCCTCATATATTTGGACCTGCAATCGTCATGAACAGCGTGTGAACTTCAGCAGAGCCACTTTGTGGTTTGGTTGCTTTCTAGACACTGCCCAAGCAGAAGGGTGAATTCCAAAGGGATCCCTCCTCTGTACAATCCTCCAAACAAAAGTTTCCCTGGTCTTTTTTTGTGACCAACACAAAGTGACAAGCAATGGCTGCTCTCCGGTGGCACACATCAATTGAAACAGTCCCAAGTGCCAGTATTTGTACAGCCTTGTCATTGAAAAGGCTGACGGGCAAATATCAGTTTTAAATACTGGAAACAAGATAGCAATTACCAGTATCGATCTTCTTGAGGGATTAACAGTAGCAGGACAAACATTTCACCAACACCTTTTCAGTTTTCTCTTCAGCTATGGGCACTTTTAACTCCCTCCTGTGTCTCAAGTGCAAGGAGTTAGCAAAGACCTCCTCACCCCAGTGTAGAGACAGAGGGGGATGTAATGTACACAATTCCAAATGGAATGTAACGTACAAAATTCCCAGTGGAAATACAGATGTTTGACCCTGTTCCTGGAAAATAAGCTGCCTTGCAAATGCTGAAGGATGCAGTGGCTTAGCTCTTTTTATGTGGTCAGGAATCACAGAGCTTCATCCCATTAAAAAATATCTGACCACCCCAGACACAGGCAGCGAGCTCACGGATTCGGAAACAAAACACAAATCCATAAATTACTTGGTGTTAAGATGACTGCCTTAATTCTTCAGCTAATGGGCAGGCATCCACCTGGTGAGAAGCTGGAGGTTGGTGGCATGTCTACTGACAAATAACAGCAAAGGCATGTTTGGGTGGGAACCACCACCAGGACTTTCAGAAGACCTTTCATGTCCTCTTGGTTGTTCACTAAAGCCTGCTGACAGTCTCGTCCCAAAAAACGTGCTTGCTGTGTCTCATACCCTGCCCATCGGACAGATCCAGTTTTCTTTTTGCTGGAAGCAGTGCAATGACTTCACAGAAGGACTAGAAAAATGTTAATACCTCAGGGGAAGAAGAAGGTCAACACAGGGCTCTATCAGCTCTTTTCCTGACCCTCCAAAGCAGAGACAAATCTGTCAATTGCAGAAATCCCTGCATCCCTTATCCATCTACACACTTCTCAGTATTGCCTCATTTCTTCTCTCCCAGTTCCCTCTCTGCTGTCCCACCTCCCACTCCCTAGCTGTACAATCTGCTGGAGCTGCAAGGGAACCTCTCTGGCACAGTTTTGCCATTTATTCTGCTGCCCTGAGAACGAGGGGACAACCTCTGAAGGAACGAATGCGTTCATCTCCTTTGCCGTGACCAGGGATGGGCTGATGACAGCCACGCTCCCGTGGGACTCTGTCACGTCACTCTTTGTCCCAAGAGTCCCTCCTCCATCCAAGTTAGAGCCTTCTGCTCCATTTCGTGTCAAAGGAAGTCTGAACTCACTGTACTGATTTATACAACTAGAAAAACATATTCATAAAATGGATACCCCATGAGAATTCTGGAAAAAAAAAAAGGTTTACTCTATTTTATTGTGTAAAATGAAATAACTCATTACTGTACAATCAAGTGCAGGATTTTGTTCTCCAGCATGTGGCAAGCATTACATTAGAGAGCAAAATCTGGCTCTGCTGTCAAACGTGACAGAAACAAGTATTTTATTCCCATTGAATAAAATTCCCATTCTGATCACATCCATTTGTGTGTCAATAACGTTAACCCTGACACTATCCAGGAGAACAGACCTGAAGTGTAAAATTATCTGAAAACTACATTGTTTTTAAACAGATTCTTTCATACGGGAAGAAAGACAGTGCACAAAACACTTGAATTGCTCAGAACAAAGATTAAAAAAATAAATAAATACACATCTATAGTGCTTGGGATGCAGGTTAGGGATGCAAATGGTTTGCCTCACACTTAGAAAAATTGCAGTGCCAACGGTCTAGTTTTCCAAGACTAGAATCCTTGGAAAATTCACTACACTGGCAACTTCTAAGATAAAAGGAGCAGAAGACTCAATCGGTAACTCCTGAAATTTAGCATTCCCTCTGGATGAAATTCAGCCCCTAGCAGAGAGCTGGCAGGACACCTCCAGGAGCCAGGAGAGCCATTCTGCTGCCTTGAGTCCTCCACAAGTCCTTGCTCCACTCCTTTGCCAGGACTCAGTTTCACCTTGTGGACACTGCTGTGATGACGGAGTCTGGGGAAACATCGTTCCAAAGGGCTGTGGCTAAACTGGCTCTTCCTTCCAAAAGCTCTACACAGCAAGCCTATCAGGCACAATTCCTGGCAGAGAAGGCAAAATTATGCTGTGTGAAATCCATCCAGGCTCACTTGGGCTGTTCTTACCTGCTGTTTAAGAACTTCAAGTTGGGTTCTCATCTCCTCGGTGCTGTTCCTGTCACCCTTCCCTGGAGGAGTCCCAGCCACAGGTGGGTGCTGCTTTTTCAACGCATCCAGAAGGGCCTGCCAACATCAAACAGCAAAATTACTAAACAGAGATCCACTACACGAGAACGAAAAAATAACCTTCAAAATCATTAGAAAGAGGTTTCCCCTTCACTTGTAGTTGCTTCAGTTATATACACTGGATATAAACCCACGTTACTGCGGTAAAGTCTGACTGAAACGTTTTTTGCACTGAAAGAAGAGATTCCTTCACGTGGAACAAAGCGAACCCTCCCGTTCGAGAGGAAGTTGTGTAGTCTCGATGGCTTGTCACTAGAGGGAGTTACGAGTACACACAGCACTGGCACCACTCTTAACTCCGTTTTACACTGAAACTCTGCCACGGTTCTTTGCAGATTTCGTTTATTTGTAACTACACAGCTCTCCCTTGGACTGGAATAATCGTTAAATCACTCTTGCATCTCTCTGTCTACAACCACACATTATAATTATGTGTTATTTTCTTGACTCTAGCACAAATACCGTTCAGTACTTTTCAAATTCTCTCACATAAGAGATTAATCTCTAACTTTACTCCTTCTAGAAGTTCAATTCATGCTGACGATCCTCAGCTCTCCCTTGCTGCCCACACTCCATGCTGGAAGGAGGGAAGATAATTTGGAGGGGGAAGAGGCAAAGGGGGAAGAAGAGGCCAAGCACAAGAACCAGTATCCAATGTAATCCAAGGATTAGTATTAATTATCCAAGGCCCAGCAAAAACCAAGCACCTTCTACAGAAGGTACAGAAAAGGAAGACTTTTTATCTGATGAGCTGCTGTCCCTAAGAACTGTGCAGAAGTCAAACTGTTATAATAGTGGCAAAGCTTGTGTTCCATGCCAAAATATAAAGAAGGCTGAACTTAAACTGGGAGGGTGAAAATACATGATTACATGATTACTTCTGCCCCTTTAAGCCCCCCTTTAATACCTTTTTGAGAAGGTTCTACAACTCAGAATTATGGAGGGGGGAAAAAAAAAGAAAAGAAAAAACCAGAAAATTCAGTCTTAAAAAGGTTAACAGTCAGGTGAAGATGATTTTTAAACTGCATTTGGAAACAATACTGTGAGACCCTGCTTTATCCGTTCACATAAAAAGAAGATAAAGTTGTTTGATTTCAGAGAATTTGTAATAACTTCAAGTGGCTGAACCTGCAATAGCAGGGGACTAAATTTAAAAGGGCACGGAGGGTCCCTTCCTGTCATGTGTGTGTTCATGACATGAGATTTGAAGGATGAAAATACACAGAAAATCAGTAAATTACTGTTGGGAAAGTCTATTATACAAAATTGATGCTTCATTCAAAACAATGGTCTATATACCCATTTGCCTTATTATAGCCACATCATAAGACAACAAAATAAAACATTTAAATAAGTTGTTTAACAAACAAGGTCTTGAATTAAAGTTAGACTGGAGCTTCGAGCAAGTCCTGTCAATACATTTCAAAAAGAGCTAGAGATCACGGGTTCTGTCAGATTTTTTCTTATGGCAACATTATGGTTTTTGGCTTGACTTTTGCACATCATGGCCCTTTAGCTTATTAAAGCACTTATTAAAGTTACACAGCAATGGTTACTGCAGTGCATTTCCTCAGGAAGTGTTTGTGGTTCACCATGAAATACAAAATTGTTCGAAAACACCCACTGCTTTATGTGATCTTTTGATTAAACCAAGTTACATTTATTACTTTCCCTCAGTTAAAAAAAAAAAAATCCCATTTAGCTATTTAATGACAATTTCCTCAGTGAGACACATATAACACTACAGGTATGAATATTTGCATGGATGGATATAAACGGTAAGGCAGGACCACGTCTCGTGAAGAGAAGCCATTTTTCTCAAACACAGAGTACACGTAAAACAACAGTTTTTAAGCTGTGTGACCTTTCTTTTCAACCACAGTCTTTCATTAGGTGCATGCAGAAGCATCTTTGTGCCATTCCCCTTTTGCTCTGAGGAGGGAGGGTGCAGAAAGGGCTTAGACATGACATATAGAGAGGTTTCACAAGAGAAGCCAAATACTGTCTGAATTTTTCTCTTTACAATGCAACCCTACCACCTGCCAAGAGCAGCATGCACAGGTATGAGCTGAAGTGAGTTCTTGCTTGTTTCCCCAGCTCCCAAATGGTGATCACGTGTTTCCCACTGGGTTGGTCACCCAGGACTGAAAAGATGGTATCTGGTAGGTCACCGACAACAGAAATTCCAGAATTAAAGCAATCAGCAGCTCACTCCTGTTCCTACCTTGTTGAGACGACTTATTTCACTCTCATAGTGTTCTTTCTTTCTGGCCATTGAGGCATTCTTCTGCTTCAGGAGCCTGTTCTCTTCCTTCATTTCATGGAGAGCTTCACTAAGGACCTCCGTATCTTTCTGGGGTGCAAAAATATGCAGAAACGCAGATGGAAACATTTTTCAAGAACAATTTTCAGAATAATCTTCTGTCTGACAGATGTGCTGCATTTTTGTTGTCCCAAACACAGCTGGGAAGGGAGGCACCAGGAAGGCAGATCATTAGTACACCCAGATATGATAAACTCCGTAGAAATTGTTTTGACCACTCACCAGATGATGAGACAGAGACAACATACCAGACTAAATCCCTGCTCTCCGCAGTTGCATGAAGGCATGGGAATGCTGGCAGGCCAAGCAGATCAAAATCACATCAACAGTTACCCCAGACCTGCATTTCTCTTATGTACTCAGAGAATAAGGCCAGGGCTAAATGCTGGTGGAGTCCCAGCCATTCCCAGTGCCATACAACATTGAAGACAAAAACAGGGAAAAAAAAAAAAATTTCAAATATTTTCTGCAGCTGCTTTATGTGAATAAAAAAAGTGAGATCCAACAATCACAGGCACAGCACACCATAGGAATGGGCTTTTTCTGTGTAAAAGGCACATCTCTGTGCAGCCAGTCACAGTTTGGGCTCATCAGAAGTTCGTCACCGTGTGCTAATTGAGCCAGTGAAAAACGCCCGTGACTAACTGTTGCTTACACATGAGGAAGCTTTACTCTGCTTTGTTCTAAGTTAGCTGAAACATTTCATTTTCGCCAAAAACTAGGCAAGATTAGCAGGGCATCTCTGCAATAAGTATAGGAACTCGTCCAGGAGCTGGCTCAAGCTGACAAGCACTTACTGGCTGAGTGTGTAACTTTAAAGAAATTGCAGATTTAAGACCAAAGGTGCATGCTGGTTAACCTGTCCCCACAAGAAATTTTTGGGCTATATTGTCATTTAGCTCATTATTCATGTATGCAGTAAAAAACTCTGGGAGAGTTTATCATCCTTATCTTTATAAAATGGTAGCTATTTTCCCAGGTATCATATATTAAAAGGCAGGCAGTAATATGAACAGGAATATGGACTGTCTCACATTGAATCAACACTCAGAGCAAATACAGGCAGTGATTCAGCAAGTACATGACATAGTTTGCCTTAAAACATGTAAATCGTGCTATGGATTGGAAATCAAGTACGTGCTTAGCGAAGACTAATTGATAAGCAAGTAAGATGAATGTTCCGTTTATGCAGATAAAAGCTAAGGGGGTTGCATTTCTTTTCCTGCAGCAGCTAACTCACATCTTATCTGAGCCTGGAAGTGATGAAATTGCTACTTGTTTCAGGTTACCACGTGAACAGAGAAGCCCAACTTCAGCCATCATCACCATCCAGAAACTCTCACAAGAGGTCATGAAGTACATGATACCATGAAGTTGAATGAGAACAGGAAGCACCACTCTGTGGGGGTTTCTAAAATGGAGCACAAAGTTTTGTGGATGTGCCCATCATTCAGGCTGGTGGTTTTACTGAGGTGGGAATTCAGCTCAGGGATCTAAATTTGGATGCAAAAGCCCACCACAAGAGCCAGTACCCAAGGAGTCCTGAGAGAAGAGCCCAACCACTCTGAGGGTGAAGGAAACACCATTCTGGAGCAGCTCAGACACTTCCAGCCCTGATAACTGCACGGACAATATCACTAAGATTTGCAGGGAGCTGAGATAGCTAGCACATCTATGAGAGTCTGTATTGTCAATACCAAAACCCGGGGGACTGGAGCTGCATTCATTCCTTCGCTTACTTCTCGCCAAGCACTTTGTGTAACATCTGCAATGGTGCTCCTCTTCCACTGGAAATAACGGCACCATTTTCCTTCACAAAGAAATTCACCCTGAGCTGAACTGTGAGGAGGGAAATCTGTGCAGTGTAGATATCGACCTGCCCTGTACTCCCCCCCCTACACACGAATGCTGTGCTGTCTGCCAGCCCCTATTGAAATGACTCTCTCTCTGTGCAGAGCTGTGTGACGAGGCAGCTCAGCAGCCACTGCCTTGGGTAGGATTTTGAGGAGGATCCAACACCACAGTCTCATCTCTGGGCTGTGCACAACCCACGCTCTGCCTCACACGAGGGGAGAAAGATGAAAGGCAAGAGAGTGTTCACCACAGAGCACAAAAGAGGTGACACAGGGCACCCTCCCACCTTTTCCTGCAACAGCCTCTCTCTGCCCAGCACTCGCCGCCTCTCCTCCTCTGGATGCTGCCGGTGTCTCTCCTGCTCCAGCTCGCTCACTCTCCTCTCCGACACGTCCAGCTTTGCCTTCATCTCTGCCAGCTGAAAAGAAAGTGACAGACCATGCTGGGCTCACTGGGGATTCCGAAAGGCACAGCACCTCCAGGGTGTCGAGCCAGAGGCATTAAACAGTTCCAGATTAAATGAGGAAGAGCCATTTGGATTCCTCGTCGGAGGAAAAAGAAAATGAATGATTCAGATCTCAGTAAAGCTTTCTGGAAAGTATTATGGAGAAAATTTTCCTGATAAGCACATTAAGTCATCCTCTAAGCTTCCTTGTCATAGTAGGAAGCTGTAGATGAGGACTGTCAGTCAATGAACCAACTTGGGTTTTGGAATATCAGGCAAAATTGTAAGCACTCAGCTTTACTAGGCATGATAATGTCTGCAGCAATGATGCCACACAGCCATAAGCAAGGAATAAAAGCTATGTCAGTTGGATCTTGGGGGAAAAAAGAAGGTTTCAGTTAATTGTGCTCTCAATTATGTGAAATTTTTACTACCGTGTGGAGGGCATGAAGATGTCTGCTGTCGTGTCCACACTCGTCCCTACTATTTTAGGGGACCTACCTGCTTCTCTGGTTAGTTTGTCCTACTGAAGATTGACACACATTGGCTTCACTTTTATGTGGTGAAGCTTCTTTAATTTATGAGCTAAAGACACAGTAAGATATTTACCATGGCTATGGCTGGCTGGTATTTAAACACAGACTTAATTGTCAGCAGGTGGCACACATATCACAACAGAAGTTGTCAGCATTGTTACCTGCTTTTCATAAAGCTGTTTCATACTTCTAAATTGATGATCCCATTGCTTGTTCACCTCCAGAAGCTGCAATTACCAGGAAGGCAGAGTAAATAACCCTTATTTCAACATTTTCAGTAAATCAAAACCAGACTGGCATTCTAATCCGCTGTCAATGACTGTTCCCAACCTCCTCATCATCTGGCTAGTTCATTTATTTCAGAAGAAGCAAGTTTAAGGTTTGGCAAGCCTTGCAGCCCATCTGCCAGTGCTTTGGTATTTCAGTTAAAGCACACGAACATTCAGGAAGCAGCGCTCAGGAAACATGCAAATACACGATAAGCTACAGGTGGATCATTTGCAACACTGCACAAATCCCAACTCCTAAATGGCCAAGGACTTTCCTGCTAGTTTGCTACAAGTTCCATGCACGTATTTCCAATTAGAAGGTCTTTGACTTCAAACAAATGAATGGAAAACTCCTACTGACTGGAATACTACTGGGTGCAAACCCTGCTTGCTGTTCCTTGGCCTTTAGCAATAGTGGTCATTAACAAAATCTGCCCTTTGTACTAAATAAACCTCTGCTCTTCCAGATTCCTAGGCATGGTACAATCAGTCATTTTGTGGTTAAGGGAAGGTTACCTCTCGTCTCTGTCTTTCCAGTGTGAGGATCTGTTGCTCCAGAGAACCGGATGATAAAGGTTTCTTTTTGCTCAGTAATGTGTGCCTTGACTGGAGAAAAGGAATGTTCAAAAATTAATGCTTCTGACCTGTTCTCTTGAAGATTCTCATGTAAAGCTCCCACCCATCCTGACAGGTGCACATAAAGAAACTGAAAGAAGCATTTTCTTACACCAGATTTGTATCTGAGTACCTTCACACCTGCTGGCAGCTGATTCTGGAGCGTACATCTGCTTTAACCCCTGCTCAGGCTGTGCTTTAATTGAAGCATTATGCAAATAGCCACTGAAATCACCAAAATTGGATCTATTTGTACCATCTGAGACACAGAATGGAATTTTACACAAAACAGGATTTTAATTATCTTGCAGATGGTAGTACAAACAAGTAGTACAAGCCACAAAAGTTGAGCATGACTTGACATGGGCATAAGTAATTCCCTTCATTTACAAGAACTAGAACAATTGGTAGGATTGCCCCTGGTAAGTGCTTGCAGGCCCAAGGTGATAAACTTTAGCACAATGGACTCAAAACAAGCAATACAGAAAACAAACAGGCCATTTGGAGAAATTTAGAAGATCAGTCTGTAACTGTTCCATTTTTTTTTAGGTGTGGAGTTTCACCCATGCAGGACAGCAGCAGCTAGACCCTCATTTTTATAATGGCAGTGTTGTATAGCATAATTTCCAAGAAGTTTCTATGGATTGTCATGAAAACAAACATGTGATCTATTTTAGAGAGAGAACTGTACTGGGAAAAAAAAAAAAAAAAGAGACATTCTCATAAAAATAGAACATACTCTGTTCAGATATACGCTCAGGGATTTTTGTTTCCCTCCCTAAATTCTCAACCAATATATGAAAAACTAGAATAATAGTGTGAGCACTTCGGAGGTCTGGAATAAATTTTCTTTAGATAGAGAATTTAATGCTGAATACCAACAAAGATCAAAGAACAGTTTTGCTATGTCTTTTCAAAGGCAAAAATCCCAACCACATATTTGCCCCATGGCCAGTCCTGCTGAACTCTAATGTGGAGCCCTTGACTTCCAAGCCAGAAAACACTTAATCCCCCTTCTTGTAGTTCACAGACATGTTTAATTTAGGGTATGTGAAGCAATACCTGGCAACTAATGGATTTATTCACATGCTTTCAGCATCTGGGCCTTAGGCATATATTGAAGTGCATATTTAAGAATGCTAATAAAGTGAATAGGACAATCCACAAATTTAACAACTGTACATACACTTGGCAGCTACTGGCCCAAACACTGCTCACAGAAGTTGTGGGGTCACTCAAATGACCCACTTTGTACCCTTTGTGTAACTTCTGGAGGGTGAAAAAACCCCGTTAGGAAAGGGTTTCTTTCTAAGAATGCCATCTGCAAAAATATTTCTAACACTTCCTTCCACTCTTACACAGTTTAAATAATTCAGAAAAATCTATTAGAACACAAAGATGAGCCCATAATTGTCAATCTACAAAGTGACCTGCACCAGCTCCTGTTAATCAGAAAACACTTCAGAGAACAGCCAACACAGTCACTTACTTCCAGTGGTTCTGCTGGAGCTTCCATGTCACTCCCACCTGCCCAGGTGCATCCAAGCTGGCCTGGACTGTTTCCTTCACTGTGGGTCTTTGGAAGAAGAAAAGCAATGAAATAGAGAGTTTTTGTTGGCTAAAGGAGCAGGGGAATTGCTTTAGGATCCAGAAAATCCAGGAGTGCTTCTGGTGGAAGCAGCTGAGGTAAGAAAGAAGTGGTGGAATTCTGATTTTAACCTTTTCCTCCTTCCTGGCTGGGGCTTCCCAGAAAGGATGAAGCACAATGCCTATGACTAACGTGCCAGGCAAGGCAGCTCTCTGCTTTGTGTGCATGGAAATCACAATTGCCTGGCCAGTTCCCCCCAGAGAGGAAGTTGCATGTGTAAGTGAAGGAAGGGTATTTGCTTTTTCAGTAAATAAGAGGACAGGCTTTTCTATCCCTGCTTCCAGTCATAAAAAGGGACTTAAGTAATTACAACAATTATTGACACTAAGAGTGAACTATCAGAACAGAAAAATGGGTGAGTCATGCTTACAAAAGGAGCAAGTCTGTTAACAGCTACAGGGAAGAGCACCCCATACAAAAACCCCAAGATTTTTAGGGGAAAACCAAGATTGGAAAATTGATTTGTTTCCCCAAAGAAAAGCTGCACAAAGATGAAGAATGACAGATGTTTTATTTGCACTTCTACTTGCCTTACCTGAGCACGGATCCGACTTCAAGCTACTCAAGACTTGGGTACTCGAAGGTACCCAACACTCCAGACCTGTGCCTTAGTTTCCCGTTTGGAGAAAGAGGTTAACCTTACCAAGTTAAACTCGCAGGAAAGATTAACAAAGAGAAGGCTTCCACAGAATTCATATGCAAAGTCAGAATGAAACTGAAAAGTGCAAAGTGTTCTCGTCTTCAGTCTTGGAATTCTGAATAATAGTGGATTTCAGAGGGAAGCATGAAAGAAAAATCCTGCTCCTTATTGAGGAGAAGATCTCTGGGTCTTTGGCTTTTGCAGTGGCAGCAGAGGTTGCTTATTTCACTTTTAAGTAATGGAATGAAACCCAGCCTGTGAAATTTGACATAAAAGGATAGAAACCCCTCTTTCAATTTCCGAAAATGGATTTAAACAAAGTAAAGCAATCCTGTGAAATGCTGGAATTTCGCAGCCACATTCCAGATCTCTGGTTCACAACGTGTGACTAAGCAAGCAACGCCTCTTTTGCAAGATACAAACCCCAATTTGGAAGAAAGCTACTATTTTATAATATTTGCATATGAAATATATTCTGCTACCCTGAGGTTCTTTTTATTTTTCTCCTGGTTTATGGAGCAGCTGGAAAACTTGTGGTGTATCAAGAGAAAAATTAAAAAACAAAGGTTATTTTAACAAAGACATTTCAGATTCTACATAGGAGTCATCCCACCCATCAAAAATTAGAAGAATTTCATCTGTACCTATATCAAAACTAGTCTTTGAGCATATCAGGTAAAGCATTGAAGATTATAAACTTGTGCAAAGAGTCTAAAGCACCAGCACTGGGCATCTGATTAATAAAAATACAATCACAAACCTTCCACATTTGCACATCTGCTCTCGGGACGATGACTCTCAAGCCCAGACACTGTCCCTTCCCCAGCTCCCACTCTCACCAGTCTCATCCCCACTCCAGCAGCACCTAAGCTCAGGGAGAAAGCTCAAGGTGAACAGCTGCACTTTATGGTCTGGCCTGCAAAGGTAAAGCAGCCCCAGTTTCTGGTTTCCTCACAAGAGCACGCTGGGATGGGGCGAGTGAGGTGCTGAGCGGTCCCCACAGCGGGGACAAGAGCAAACCTGGGGCACAGCTCTACTCATGAATCACGGTTCCCACCTGAAACGTATTAATGCTCAAATTACTTCGAAGAGAGGATGAGGCTGAGACCTTGGTTGACACTGTAATTTAGGTCACAACAGTTTCCTGGAGAGCTGAGTAGTTTCCTGGAAAGCTACCTGGACATTAGGACACCAAGTCCTTTGTTGGTGATTTCTTCACGACTGCAATAATGACGACTGAAAGTGAATGATTTTATATAGAATTTGACAGACTAGAACGAAGACTGAAGTACTTCTCAGTGCCTGTCTCAGCCAGCTTAGCATTCACAGGGATAACTGGTTGCCATGTAAGAACAGATTGGAGAAAGAAGAGTATGTCTGAAATCTGTATGACTAGAAGAAATGCCAGTGAGTAGGGAACAAAAACTCCAGCTCTTCAGAGGTGGTGCTATCCTTCCAGCAAAAACTGGCAGAGGTTGAAGCAAAATCATTGACTGTCTCTGTGAAAACAGTTAATAGCACCAAAAAGAAAGACAAGGAGATGAGAACATTCATTTTTGTTGCTACTGCAGAGATAAAGACACTACATTTGTTTATGTTTACTGCTATACAATCAAGAAAAACTTAGTTGCACAACAGTTCTTCAGAAGCCTGAGATATACAGAAATCCTTAAAAGAAGGACTCTTGGAGAATTACCAGGCTTCTGAATTCAAAAAACCCCAAAAATATTTTAAAGCATTTATACTTGGTTTGAAGCTATCGAACCAAATACACAGTTTTAAATTGTTTGGAAAATTCCAGTTGACAACCAGACCGTAAATGCAGTCACAAACCTAAAAAATCTGCCAGGTATGGAAAAAACTTCTCAGGAAGTAAATGGGAGAATTTGCTGCCCCTCAGACTCCCTAAGTTAACTCCCAAGTGGCATCTTAGAACAATTTAAAAGCCTCTTATTAATTTCTAATTTTATCTCCATGATACTCTGTAATTTCTATTAGTAGCAGCTTTGAGATTATTGTTTTGGTTTTTTTTTTAATGTCCTGTTTAAAATATTGAGAAGTATTTTAGTTTGTATTCTAATAAGACCTGAGCTTCCTGAGCATAAAATTAGGCATCTTTGGGAAGCTTGCAAGGGGACAAAAATCAAAGCCTTGGAGCTTTGGCCAGCACCAAATCCTCTCTCGAGCCTCGGCACCACAAGAAGATAAAAGTTCTCATTTTCAGAGTGCTGGATCTTAATTCTGGGAACAACTTGTGTCATAGTATTACAAAATATCACTCATAAATTCAGATAATGAAAACCATTTCTCACTTCTGAAAATTCTGTCTGTTCAGTAACTACAGTGAAACCAAGAACCATTAAAAGGCTTGATGCAAGCAAATGTGAGGCTTTCCTTGATGGTAACAAAATGGTACAAAATGACAAAGTCATATTACATTTTTTTCCTAGCTGATCATGCATCTGCTGTGAGCTTTGTTGGAGATTTTTTTTTTAGGTTTTTTTTTTAGGTTTTTGGTTTTTTATATTTATTGTTCAGTTGCAGACTTGTAGAAGCTCGATTATCTCTGAGATTACTTGGGTTAAAATTTGGTGGCTTTTAGGGAGCCTTCACTTTGCCTGTGTTTCAGTTGAGCTTTGTTTTTGGCTTTATTGCTGAAGCTGTTATGCCAGCAGTGCTTGCCACAATATCCATTGCAACCCCTTTTCCCATTATGAGGCACATGGTGAAATGGTCAAAAATGAGATTTTTAGCTGAAGAATAAAATTGGCTCTTGAACCAGAAGAAGAATCTGCCTCTTCCTGCCCCAACCTGGCCCCTGTGCCTCACCAGAGAGATGTGCTAGAAAGGGATTTTCCCTTCAGTAAGTGTGTCAGCCTCAGCCTTTTGTGCTGCTCAGTTACATGCTCCCTCTGACAGAAAAATACGTGCAGAGGCAAATTTGTGTCTTAATATGTGGGAATCGGATAAAATTAGAGCAAGACGTGGTTTCAGAGTAAATCAAACATAGCACAGGCTCCTGCTTCAGGATTTCCTTTATCCACGAACTATAAGGGCACGGCCCCCCAAGTACCTAAGCATTTGGAAACTGAGGCCTGATGATGAAAATCCAAGTTTCATGTGAAAATAATTGGAGGATAATTTGAGAATCTAAGAAATGCAAATCTATTCCCTTTCCTGGAACAGACAACGCAGCATCAGGACAAGCTGCAACTGAAGGAATCATAAATTGAAGGATGTGCTGAGAAGTTCATTCTGCAGACCTACATTTTCTCTCTCTCAAATATTTGCATTTAATACCCCACTAATATAAATTTTTATGGAAAAAAATCCTGGCAAAAAGGGGAATTTGTTTACAGACATTTACAGATTAGTCTTGAAAGCAATTTAAGGTCAGATGAAAAGGGCATTCTACAGAGTGCAATTTGTACTCTTCACTCCAGAAAAAAAAGCTACAAAATGAAAATGACCTGCTGGCTCTGACAAATAACTTCCTGGTGAATAACTGACACTACAGGGAAGGGTACATTTTTGTTTCATTATTAACTTTTTCCTAACTCTTAAATATATTAAGTCCAAATCAGCATAATTTCACAAGCTAACATCTTATGGTGTGTTTTGTTTTTTTTTTTAAATTTCATAACCTTCCTAAAGTCAGCTGGGTGTTAAAAATATGACCTCCTTTCCCAAAACACACAATCCAAGACAGCTACTCCTAGCACCTTCCACTGAGGTTGTTGAAGCTCATCAGAACTGTAAAGCTGTCACTCACTTGAAGCCCAGATCAATAACCAACCAAGTGAAACGTTGCTTGACTTAAAAGTATAAATAAAAAATAGCCAGCATGTGTCTAGTGCAGAAATATCATCAAGTGTC
Source organism: Cnemophilus loriae (assembly GCA_013397755.1). Taxonomy (NCBI): domain Eukaryota; kingdom Metazoa; phylum Chordata; class Aves; order Passeriformes; family Corvidae; genus Cnemophilus; species Cnemophilus loriae. Next base: position 250,560 of record VZTF01006178.1, read on the forward strand.
CCGGCTTTAAGCTCTGAAAACCACACACACACACACCTTTCACAGGCAAGAAGTGCTGTAAATGCAAAGAGCATAAAAGCACGACAGATTAAATACGGCCACGGTCTCCTGTGTGAAGCACTGCAGCACCCTGCAGAAAGGGTCCAGGTAAGCACATCCTTTCTTTCCTCCCCACATTCCCCACATCCCCCAAATCCTTTCCTGTGTCTCCTTCTGCTGGAGGGAGGCTAACATGCGGAACCAGGTGTTTCCTGGTTTTCAAAGCTCGGTTCTGCACTGACTTCTGCTTCACCGTGCTTATTTCTCCCCCGCCTCCGGGAATCCCCATCCCTCCCTGTGGCTTCTCTCTCACCGTTTCTAATCCCACCGGTCTGACCCTGCGGTGTCTCCTTAGGCTCGGCTCAGCTTCATGCCCCAAGGTCATGAGTCATTCTGGAGATGGCGGTTTACATGTGAAAGGAGCCGTGTGTAATTTCGGATTTCGTAGAAGAGAGTCATCTCCCTTTTACCTCCTCACCAATTTCCTGCACCGTGCCTCGGGGTGCAGCCCTCGGAGTTTTCCTTTTCCCACCCCGTGCTGGAGTCACACAGGTACGTGTGTCATTCCCCTCCAGTGGATGTCATTCATGGTTTAATCACTCCTCTCCTCCGCACCCCTCCCTCCTCCTGGTCCCAGTTTGTGGAAAAGACGGAAATTCCTTCTATTCTTGCTATTTCAGGGGAGAGGACTGAAACTGAGAGGGAAACCCAGAACAAGTTTCTGTCAGGCTTGTTAACCACTGCTTCACTGCAGGCAAAGACTGCCTTAGCAGGTGGCTTACGATTTTCTGTTTGCAATACCACAGAAGTGTGGGTTTGAATCATCATCATTTTCCTTCTCCTCTCTTCCTGTTCATCTAAAAGCCTTTCTGACACTTCCACAGGTCTTTGTGTCCCACACCTCTGCTCATTCCCAGTTAAATCAGAACTGCCAAACGCATCAAAAATGGCAGTGTTTTGGGGCTTACATAGTTCTAAGCATCTCTGTTATCTTAAAGGCACATCTGGCTACAGGGTTGGACACTTAGGATAATAATCAGTGGGTTTAGCTGACCTTTTAAAGCACTATAAAATGTACTTTCTCATTCACTCTTCCTCATACCAGAAAGTAGCTATATCAGGAAAAAAAAAACAAAACCAACAATGTGTAGCAAGGTCATTGCATCATTTTAGAAATCCTAAAGTTTCGTGCATAGTCAAGTCCCCCAGAGAACATCCCCTGAATGTTCTTTCCTGGCAGATAAACATTGCAAAAGCAAGCTGAGATTACCTTAAGGGAACACGAAGTTCTCTGAGGGCTCAGCCTCTCTTGGGCAAGAGGTTTGGGGTCCTCACATGACTCGTAAGTGTTGCTCTTCCCTATCAGGTTCCTTATTTCAACATCCAGCTCTTTACTTTCACACCTGCTTAGGAAGAAAAAGCAACGTTAAACTTCACGCCAGAACCTGAGGCTGTCTTCTGAATGTGAGAACGCAGAGCTGGTCCTGCACCAGGCTCCTGCTTCCTTCCTTCCTGGTAACACAAGCGGAGAGCACCAGAGCAGTGACACACAGACTCTAAGAGCTTTGTGGCACAAACTCACTTAAAATACTTACACGAGCAGTCTTGATGACTTTTACTACATTTCATCGACAAAATCCAAATCGACCCTTTTGGGGATGATAGGAAGACTGCCATGTGCCCTCAACCTCACTCACTCACAGTTCCAAGGGTTTAAAATTCAGCTTCAGCAAAAATGCAATCAGAATAGTTTAATAGGTTTAGAACTGCGAAACTTGGTGCTCAGTTCACAAAGTCTTTTGACAGCACACTTTGTTTTCTCTAACACTGCAGCAGATGCCCGACATGCATTTTCAATTTTTTTTTTTCCTTAAAGGTTCCTTTTAAAAACATTCGTATCTTGTGAAAAATTGGTCTGTTGTGAACATTTAAAATTATATTTGTTTGGTGGGAAAATTCTTTTCTTTCAGGCTCTCTGCTAAGGACATACAGGACTCAGGTGCATGTAAGGGCTTGTTCCAAATTCACAGAACAAAGTCGCAACTAGGGCTGATACACTTGATACACTGTAATGGGGGAATGTGACTTCCAGATAATTCACTGAGATATAATTAACAGAAGCCCCTAAATCTCCTAGATCAACCCAAGTTATCGAGAAAGATTCATCTCTTTTGCAAGCTTAGACTTTCATTGTCTAATCAACTTAAACCAATTCTAAATACAAGTAACGCATGACCAGAAAGCAAACTGCAAGGCTCAAAAATATCACCAACCTCTTATAGCAAGGTTACTTCTTGATTTAGGCAGAAACTACAAAATTCTTTATTTGAACCACCAGAAAAACTGAAAGCAGTAGGAGTTTATCAATTATACTTCCTGAAGTTTAGACAGGCAACCCTCAGGGATTGCACTGCAGGTTCTGAGGAAACTCTTGAAGCGAAATTGATAAAATTACCTAATAAACAAACCCATCTATCCTAATCGTAAGAGTAAGTAAGTGTGGTGAATTTTATGCTGATAGAATGGTTCATTTGATGCTCCATATTTAAAACACAGACTGTAGCAGAAATGTATTTTCACTAAGCATGGATACAAAACCATTTCCAAGAGGAAATAAAATACCAACAGTAGCAAATAAGGACTAGTAAAATTCTAGAGTTACTTTTTTTTTTTTGACTTGCTGCCTGGTAGCTGGACAAGCTGTAATTTCACGGCCATGAGGATTAAAAGGAAGACCTTCACAAGGCGCATTTTCACGAACTCCACGGAGGTGCAGGAGGCTGCAGCTGCTCCGAGGGCTGGCGGCAGTTTCCAAAGCCGCAGCCGCGCGTGGGTGGCAGGTGAGCCCCAGCAGCAGCGCGGGCACCGCGTGGCAGCTCGTGGAGAAAACTGCAGGAGGAAAAAGCAGCGAACCTTGCGAAAGAAATCCAGCCCTTCTCTGTCTGGCTGCATGTTGCAAAATCCTGGATAAGCCAGGGCAAGTGGCACTTTTTCTAAGCAATTCTGTGCTGAGGTTCCCGGACCTCAGGCAGCAGCCAGAGCAAGCACTGTGCACTCTCAAGTGCACTTCCCTGGAAAACAGCACCTTCAGCCCATTTCGACTCCAGTTCCTGATGCAGTCTGAGATCGGTTTTTGTAACAGAGGTGCACATACCCTGTGCAGAGCCCTTGCTGCTTCTGAGGCTGCTCAGAAGAACTGAAAAGCCACAGCACGGAAGCAGCCACTCGCTGCTGCAATTTACCAGCCCCAGCTGCCAGCAGAACCTACGCCACCAGCTCGGGCGAAGTAGCCAGTGCTTCTTAAACTCTTTTAAGCCAAATAAAGCAGCTTAGCCTAAGAAAGAGATATTCAGAATAAAGGAGCAATGTCTAGGTGCAGCCCTGGGGACAGTAAAAGATGAGCAGCAACCTGGCAGGAGTGCAGCAGCAAATGTTTAGGCAGGCTGCACTCAGCTCTGCTGCTGGTTCAGCCACAGCAAGTGGAGATGCGCGACCACAACCTCCCGAGGTTCAGAGCATGAACCAAGCTGAGAAATACCCCATAAACACGGGGGGGTTGGCTTTTAACACTTCTTTTCAGCCAGGAAGTGTTCATTCCTCTGCTCTGCTGCCCATAGTTTGATGTTGTAGCTGTAAATGATATTCACCTCTAGCTGCTCCTACCCTTGTCTCTCTGCATTCTTCTTTCTGGACTTACCCGGGCAACAGCAGGATCCAGCTGTGCCTGGGTAAAAGAAAGAGAACTACAAAAGGCTCAGATCTCTACAAACCGATTTCTGCTCTGTAATATCCATGTGTTTGAAGATTATCATGAAAGTCAGAAAGCCACTTCATTTTTAGACTGAGGAACTATTACTGCATTTATCTGCATTTTATTATCAGCCACCTTGGTAGTCAGAAAGATACATTTATGGTGAGCTGGAACATTAATCATATCTGGTGTGTAGATCTGATTTAGAACCTGGACTTTCAGAGCACTCAGATGCTCTGAGTGCTTGAATACATCAAGGGACTCGTGATTAGGAACTACCCCAGACCAAGACAAGCTGACTACCAGAGCTTCCCCCAGAGAGCTCTAGAGGGCACACAGCGTTCAGATTCTGCACAGAACAGTTTTCAAAACTGCTTTTGGTTTTCTGCCGTTCACAGGTACACCTCTGTACCATTAAAACTTTGCAGAAAATATTAAAAGCATTTTTCTGTGGTCATACAGGACAAAGTATATGCCTTCTATGTGCTAAAGCTTTCTGAAGTATACAAAAGATATAAAAACTACACGCAGCAAGCTGTGATTACTGCAGGAGACAATAAAAGATTAGAATGTTAACTTTTCCTTGTAAACTTTGTTGCAGAATTCATGGAAGGAAAGAAATTTCTGCATTTGAATTACGGAGAATGAACTGCTCAGATAAATTAAAAATGTGGGAAGTTTCAAGACAAATTCCTCCAGCTAGTAGTTCCCTTATTTATGACAGTAGACTTCATTTCAGAAAAAGGCCTGTAGAGTAAGGGGGAGAATCAGATAGAATTACAGAATATTTAATCCAACTTGTACCAGAAATAGACTTAAAATAGGAAAAAAATTAGAGATATAATTCTTAAAAATGACAGTTCATCTGTAGAACGAGCCTATTCTCTTACGTTCCATGTGATTTTACAGAATTTTTTCTCTCTTTTAATTCAGTTTTGTAGAATTCTTAGATTTTTTTTCCATGCAAATACATTGGGACTTTTTACATTAAAATCTTCTCCAGTTAAGACTAAATAATATCAAAGAATTTCCAGTCCAATAAGCAATAGGAAGAATAAAATTTTGCCAAGAAGACGAAAGGACTGTTGTTAGAGAAAAAAATTTTTGCAGCCCCATAAGCTCTTAGAAGTTTAGCAGACTCTGAGCTGACGGAGAATAGTTAAAATGTGGTGCAGCTCCCTAAGGACCAGTGGTGCTATTCCAGTACCCAACATGCCACTCCAAGTTTAGGCTTGGGAATTCGAGCCAGAACTCCTGAAACTGAGCTCCACTCGTTGCATGTTCCACCTCACATGTACCACCATAAAAAATAGTTTATTGGGCATAAAGCACACTGTGCTGGGACAAACACAAAAAGAACACCTGCCTTTGATGATTATGAGGATATATTTGAAAGGAAAGTTTAGGGGGAAAAAAAAAAAAAGAGGCAACGCATTACTTCAAATTGTTTCTAGCTTAATATTTAAACCTGAGTTTCACCCCCAAAAATTTATCCAGGATTTCAAGAGCATAGCTGGAAAGCCAGCCAAGCAGCAGCTGAGATCTACCTGGCAGAATTGCACTGTCTTCAGAGTGAGATGTCCCACAGGTCAGCGTGGGATTAGGAATAATCTCACCCCAGTGCCAGGAAGAGAGCTCCATAAGGTCTATGATCGGGGTTAAAACATGCACTGTGACCATAGCAGAGAAACCACTTAAAACTTTCCCTCAATTCTGATGCGGCCAAAACATCTGCCTCTCACCCCATAAACGTCCCTACACTTCTGTTCCCTTTACGACAAAGGAATGGGGCTTTTAAGGCACATTTAATAGCCAGCAGCTGTTGGGCTGCTGTCAAATGCCACATCTGGAAAAGCTGTGTGCTGTTAATGTGAGCAGAAACAATTATGCTTTAATACTTTTGCTTAATTTTAAGAATTACACAAATGACAACGAAAGACGGGCATGTTCTTAATGGAAACACATCTGGTTTCTCTGAAAACAAGCCAAAAAAAAAAAAAAGGGGGGGGGCCCAGTGATTAAGAGAAGCTGCACCTATAATCCATGCCAGCTCAGTGAGAAGGAAAGCTACTGATGTACAGGCACTCAGTGTCTCTCAGTGTTTACTCCCCTCAGCAAACTTGCAACATGCAAGAAGACCACGGCTAGTTGATGTTACTTATCACACGGTGCTGTTCCCTCTGTGCCTGGATATTTCTGTCCCTTGGGAAGTTTCCATGCTGCTGCCTCACTCCTGTACCCTGTACAGATTGTACATCAGGAGAACAGCATCGTTCCCCTCTCACTTGGATCTCCTACTTCATTATACTACTGAGATGTTGAACGTCTTCCTGATGGACAGCATTTGGGCTGCATTCAAACCTCAGGAAAGCCAATTAAGTTATTTCCACCAACTTGCTCAGGCTTCAAATGAGCTGTGAATGAGTTGCAGACAACTGTCTCCCTGGAGAGGCAGCAAGTGGGGCACTGTCACCCAGACTCATCCCCCGGGCCTCACGTAGCTGCGTGTGGATCACCAGTGGAAAGGGAATTAATTTTTGCCGTGAAAATGAATCAGCTGGAAAGCTTGGCCAAGCAGAGCCACCAAGCAGCACGTGCTTTCTGAGCAGATGAACTCCCCCGCTGAAAGGCACACATGCAGAAAGCCGTGGGGAGGTGGCAGGAACGCGTTGAAAGAACTGAAAGCTAAGAGTACAAAGGACAAGAAAGGAGGCAAATCTAGATGTTTTCAAGTGCTCGCTCTTTTGCTGTCAAGATCAATGTCTAGAAAAGCTTGTGCCCCTTGCAGGACACTTGGCTGGCCTCAGTTCGTGCCTTTTTGGAATGGTGTCCCTCCCACGGCCCCTTCTGGACTGGCTGCTTGCCCTACAGATTCGGCTGGAGCCCCGTGAGTCTGTTCACATCTTGTATGTGCTTGTTCCTCTGGAAAGCTGCGACCCTGATGCAGTGCAATTGCACAGCTGGCATTTTTAACTGGTACTTGACACCACTACTCTTTCTTTTTGAATCAGGCATCACCACGAACAGCCCGTTCTGCCTCCTGCTTCGGCCTGGGCCACGACGGGGATGCTTCACCAAAGCTTTGCTGAGCTGGGCTCACAGCTGGGCTGAACCTTCGGAGGAAAACAAGCCCACGATTCATTGGAGTCCATGTCTCCCACACAGAGCTGAGGTATTTTGAACCATCTGCTAACAGCACAGGCAGGACAGAGAGATGAAAACCATTTGGAAATGCAGCCGGGAAATGTAACAGACAGTAGCTGACAGGGGACAACCAGCTCTTTAAGTCAGGCCAGCTCCTTGCCTGTGGTGCCTGCCAGGCAGCCTCAGCTGAAAGGCAGAGGACACTCACTGCACTTTACTTAATACCCTCACTATTATTAGTAGGACTAATACTACCTTGTGAAACTGCAGGTACCCAAAAAACTTTTTAAAAAGCAGTTTTGCCATATAACATTAAGATAGTACCTTTCCATCTCAACACACTGATGGGGGCACAGTTCCATGCAATTCTCTGCATTTTTCTTCTTTATTTTGCACTCTTCACAGCGAATCTATTATGAACAGGGAAGAAAAAAAAAAGAAGTTTTTAAGGGGAAGTTAAAAAAATCAACCATCTAAGAAGAAAAAGTTAAGTACCGAATTACAATGAAAAGAGATTATAGTGTCTTGTACTTCTATTTTATTCTTCATAAACTATAAATGGTTAACAAGCAAGCCAGAAATCTACTTCCTCCTTCCCAGCACCATCCTCTGTGAAGTCCACCTCTGTGTCAGAGACAGTTCTGCAAGGGCAGGAGCAACAATCTTTGGCTGCAGTGGCAAAAATCTACCCAGGGAACAAAGCTGCCAGCAGTCGCAGGAACATCGGAAAAGTTGCAAAAAAGGCTTTAATTAATCATCCTAAAAGAATCCATTATCTTTCATACTCTAGAATTCAAGCATGTCCTCACATTGTCAAAAAAAACTCCTATGCTTCATGGAAACACCCAGTAAAACTACTGCTCCAAAATTAAGAGAATTTGAGTAATGACACTGATCTAAATCAATTGGAGAGAAAAGGAGCCATAAGTAAGAGCATGTTTGTGTTGTTCAAGCACTCTACAAGCTCCTAACAAGCTTCCCTCCGGTCAGGCAAGTTACTCTCCAGCACTGCGTTTCCAAAGAGAAGGGAGACAAATAAAAAATCCCAAACCAAGCTCCCAGAGAAAAGGGCTGTTACAGGGTAACAGTAAGCAGAGCACACATTAAGATAATCCCTTGAAACTGGAGGCTTTGAGTTAAAACTCCAAACGTGAAAAAAGCAAGCACCACCTCTCCATCTCAAACAGGAGAAGAGGTGGTACAAAGAGTGAACCAACATCACCTCATCCAGAGGAGTCATCCTGCTCCTGTGCTGCAGGCTGGTGACAGCCCTGGGTATGTTTCCTCAGACACCTCTAGCTCATCACAAAAGGAGCCCAGAAGCCTTATTCTTCTCTCTAGATCAAACAATATCATTATGGTACTTGCTAGAACTGAAAAATGACAGGTATCATAAGACCTATCTTAAGGACAGCAAGGTGACCACTGAAATAAAGTGGGGAGCCATCCAGAGCTAAACCTGCTACATATAAGCAAATAAGTTTTCAATTACAAGTCACTCTCTTTATTGGTAACATCAGCTTAATGTGAAACCACAGCTGAACATTTTATAGAAACCATGCTGCTTCATCTATGTGCAGGGCAGAAATTTAAAATGAAAGGTTGCCAGCAGAAGATCTGAGGTGTTTGGCATCCCTCCCCCTTCTTAATCCCAATTCCTGCAGGCATTTCACACGTTCTAAATGCATCTGGTAATCACTAATTACAAGGATGCTATTAAGGAAAAAAATGTCAGTTCAGTTTCATGTGAAACTTGATTCCAGCTTGTCTGAGTTTTATGAGTGTCTGTTTAATCATAACACAACCACACTGAAGTATGGAAAGAAAGCTGCATTCCACTGATTTCAATGGGAGCTGTGGACACTGGGGACCAGTGAGGATTAAGCCTTGTTTTGGAGTGCCTAAACTTGGCCTTCAAGTATCTAGCTTAAAGACATAAAACTTGAAAAATATTGACCTGGAATGAACACTCTCTACCGCCACTGAAACAACAAAAAATAAAGCAAAATGACTAAAAAATCAGAATAAAAAAAACCCAAAACTGACCCAGAACACCACCCAGGTTTGACTGCTACTCCAGCTCTAATTCATCCCACTGAGCTCTGACATTTCACCAGTTTCAGATGTATTTGCCGAGCCAGGCACAGTACTGCAGCCCACGTTGAAGCAACGCAGATTAAATGTTACTGAAAATATGACACCCATGTTGGTAAGAGTCATGTGAGAAGCAAGCAACGTTCTGAAAAACTGGAAAGGAAAAAAGCAGTGAGGAATGAAGAAAATTACATTTATTTAGTTATTAGATGTGTTCTTCCCTGGTTCAGCAGTATGAGCCAGATTTGGGGACCCTGCTGGGGAGCTCTCTGGGGCTGCATCGTGGGTGCTCCAGGTTTTCTGTGTCCCTGCCGAGCCAGGGAAACACAGAAAAAGCTGCTCAAGCTGGTAAGTCCCACATCCCTGCACAGTCCAGCTGCACACCCAGGCAGCATAAACATGCAGTTCTCCAGAAGCCCTGCTGCTCACACTACTGGGGTGGGAGATGTTGTGCAGGTCTCCTGACTCTTAGACATATGCAGATTTTGCAGCTAAAATCCAAATCTCCAGCTGTTGTGCCCCGTGCAAGTGTTTGTTATTAGAACAACCAGAAGTTTTTACAACCATAATATGCAGTGTAATGCTGTAGGTTTTTATTGGATCTGGCAGACTGAAGAAGCGAAGATGGATAAAATTCAGCTACTTCAAAGTATTAAGGCTCTGTAAAACAGGGGGTTGTAATGGTCATGTAAAGGATTGCTCAGAATTACATAAATTTTCTGCTTTCTGTCAAGGCTTTTAAGAACAGAAACACCCTGAAGTAAAACAGAATCTGTTCTGCTCACAGATTTACGGGGTTTTGCAATAATTGGAAATGTTTGTTTAAAAGTGTGCAGAATTTCCTTGGTGCTCACCCACCAAATTTATCACGGCTCCAAGCCCTAAATATTTCCTAGACACACCGAGGATAGGTCAAAAAGGCACTTTTTTGGCTGGAGTTTAATTTGCATTAAAAACAAGTTTCCCACACAGCAAAAACACATTTGGAGAGAAAAAAAAGTACATTGTTCAAGAAAGACAATGAGATTCACTAATTCTAATGAAATCTTAACTGTAAAATTGATTACAACCAGAGAGGCACTCATCACACTGGTGTTTCAAAACGTTTTCCAAAATGCTTTTCACAAACATCCTTATTGTAAATGGTAAATGCTGCACTGCTCCTGCCCCATTCTTTTTCTGTCTCCAAGTCTAGTTCTAGCTTAAAAGCATCTGATGTTCCTGAACCTTTGCTCATTTCCCCCAAACTTGCTCAGTAATTCACTTGTATTTCATTCATACTGAAGTATTATTTTGTGGGAATGCAATGTAAAATAAATGCCAGAAATGAGCCAGACTAAAGGATGCAGAAAAGGGAAAAGGAGATTTTTGGTTTGGTTTTCCTGCCTAGATCAACTCAATGATTTAATTTTACAGATCACCACCATCACCAGACATTGTCCCAGTAGAGAGAACAGAAAACAAACAATATGCCAAATAAATTAAAGTACATGCTAGCAAATTACACATAAGGAATAAACCCATTAATGGGTTACCTTTCCAGTAATACACATTTTTCTGTTGTGAAAGATGCAGGGCCTGTCACAGCCAGGCTGAGTAAACTTACCTCATTTAAGCATTACCCATCTTGCAAAATAGCTCCAAAACAAAGTGGAACAAACACCATCATCAATGGTGTTGATAAACAAGCCAGCAGGTTACACATTATTTGTGTGTGGCTGTCGTGTAGGAGGAGTGGGAGGGAGAAATGCTTTATTACAGTAAATGTGATCAAAATGGAAGAACGACCGGAGAAAGAAAAGAGCATTTGATGAAAGAGAGCCTAAGCAACACTCACTGAAACGAACCTAAAACAGGAATAAAGCCTTCAAGACTTTTTTTGGCCTGAAGAAATCAAACACAGAACATTTCTGCCATCTCCCCCTACCTAGATATTCCCAGGTTTGGTTTTCAGAGTACCACTTGCACCAGCCATTACACTGCATGCCTGTCTGCCCTTTGCTGAAAATGCAGCTTCAGACCCAAAAATGCTGCCTAGAAAAAGCCACAAACACAGTAAGATCTGCCAGTTGTCTCCTCCCCCTGTTATTTCCTGATAAAGTGCTGAAACTTCAATATAAGACAGTTTCTAACCAAAATTTTAAATCTGAAGCTTGATTTTAGCCAAAAATAAAGAGTAGGTCGTTTCCTCAGTTCTCTCTTGCCTAATTTAGCTTGGACAAAATGAAACTGGTACCTGCCCTGTGTGATGCAGGAAGATTTAATGCTGAATACTTTAAACCGATTTCAATATTAAGTACAATTCTCCTTTACTAAGGTAACAGCAGATTTTGAGCAGCAATCCTCTCAAAGAACTTAATTCCCAGATGCCTTCCCATGGAGCTGTGATATCCACAACTCGATAAACACTCTGGTGTGCTCCCCCATACCGGGTGTGTGAAAATGCCCCTCTTGACCCTCACAAATTAGTGTCAGTGGTGAGTGCAAAACACTGCTTTGAACTACAGGACCTTACTCAAAAGGTCCTTTTCTTGAACTGAAACTGAGAAAAAAAAACAATTTACAGGCATCTTTCTCCCTTCACCAATCAGCAAATTTCTAAACATCTTTGGATTGAAGATCTCGAGAACATCTAAAAGTGAGACAATGACTCCCCAGTGAGAATAAATCCCTTCTTCAAGCAGAAATCAGTGGCACAAATGTCACCAAAAAGCCACCTCAGTCGTGCTCAGGTGACACACATTTTACATTTGGGCTTACCATGTCAGCCACTCCACACAGGCATCTGCACAAGTGAGTTTAAAGCACACAGACTCGCTTGAAAGGCCACGAAACACAAGCTCAGTGCCAAAAATATCATGACCACACTTCCAACATGCAAAAGAGTCACATAAGAAGTGACCAGAGGAAGTTGCAAATATCACCTCATCGAGCCATCAAAGTCACACACAGCCTACCTCAAAACACCCTCAGCACTTCTCTTGTTAAAAATGAGACTCCTCATTTTTAATACAATTAGAAGAAATCGTTTCTTCACGGGCAAATGTTCAGTTCAGCTAAAGTCAATTAGTGTACACAGGTCTGAGTGCAAAGTCCACGATACTTTGAGCACACTTATTGTGAACTATTTCTGTGGAAGCAAATTGTCAACAGAATACAAATTAATTCTTAAAAGAAGTATAAAATATGTTGATAAAATAAAGCCCTCAACAATTAATATCTTTTCAATGGTATTTTCTCATTATCTGTGTCCAGCTTTAATTAGCACAGCAAATTATTTGGCAGTGGGCAAGACAGGAAGGAAGTACTTAGTTATTTGTTAAATGTCAATGGTAAAGTATGCAGTAAAAAAAAGGTTCTTTATTATTATTCACTGCCAAAGCACAGATAGGAAGCTTTCCAAAAGATAAAATACAGAAGTGAAAAGGAAAAATGCTGCAGGATAAAAGCAAGATTAATAACTATGATACTCATTGACAGCACCCAAAATGGGGGTTTTTCGCTAAACAATTTTTAATAGAGATGTCACTGCAGTGACGTCGTGACAGGAAAGGACTAAACTTTCTCATATAATCCAAACCAAGAGACAAAAGTTAGGATCAAATCTATGACTTTGGAATCGAATCTCCACAGTATGAGGAGGGAGAATATAAGAAAGTAACAGAAAGGAGATTGCCCCAAGTACAAGGGGCCACGTGGCCATGAAAAAAGGCACAGGCAGACCCAGCTACAAAAAGTCGTGCACCTAAAAGAAGGGAAGTTTAACAGCAAGAAGCGTTGATTTAGAAGAGGAATGCAGCTCTGTTCTACATAAGATTCATGCCATCCAAACAAGCTTCAAAACCCCAGGACAAAAAACAACAAAGGAGAAAGAAGAGCCCATAGAAAGGTAGGAACAATCCAACCAGGCAGCTGCAAAAAGTCATTGGCATTGCTTGGCTGGCAGGAACACCAGTCCTAAACGACTCAGAAGCACATGTTGCTTTGCACACATTCCAGCACTTTCACACTTCTGGAAACATGGTATCGCTGCTGCCAGGAATTCGAACTCTGCCAGCAGCATATCACGGTGTCCTGAGGATCCAGAAGCAAGCCAAGGGAAGATGAGAACTTTTAATTCATTTTGGGAGGGAAGCAGAGCAGTCCAGAGCTCCTACAGCTGCCCCAGCACAAACAGGAATGTGCCCTCTCTCAGCAAACAACACTGGCCCTGGAAAAAGGAGGTTGTAATACTGTGGCTCCAAGTATTCCACACTCAAGGTTATGATGCATCAAAACTTCTTCTGAGGTACAGGTTTAATGCCAATTTACAGCCACAAGGCGAGAAAAATATCACCTAGCCCATTCTTTCTCAAATGCTATGTGGATTATAGAAAATAATTTGTAGCAGATGTCCTAGTGATAGAACTACCTAAGGGAATCCTGTGCCTGCTCCAGGCAGAGTCAGTAGCTCAGGGAACATCCCAAACTCCACAGAACAGATGAAACTTCCAAAGCTCTCAGGAGAAGCATTATCCAAAAAGAGAGATTTTGGTCAAACCCAGTACAGGTGCACTGAATCTTTGTATCATTAGAGTTACCCCAAAATAACTGTTTTATACAGTCAGTTCTCTATATGGCAATAATTCTTTACTATTGCTGTACTCTTCATTGTCCAACTTTATTCAGCAAAAGTAAATAAAAGAACATTCCTATAGTCATTCTATATCAACAGTAGGAAGAAATTAAAAAGCCACTTAGGAAAAACAAAACCCTTTAAAATATCAGGTTTTGGATTTGAGGTCTTTTTGGTAGATGAGAAGGGAAAAGAGGCACATGACTTCACTCTGAAGCTAGGAAGAGACCCACCAGTACAAATTTCCAATGAATGCAGATGTTACTCACCATATCTAGGGAAGGTGTCCGTCTCTGTACTGCCAGGTTAGGACATCCCAGCCTCAAATAAAGGCTCTCTGAATCAAATGAGTACTAAGTGGTTTGAAGGAAAAGTATATCTGTGTATATATATCTCAAGGTTTAACCTACACCCAGACTTAGGGAAACCCCTTTCCTAAAGTCATTCTACCATTGAGAGCACATTCATCTCTCTCAAACAAACACAGCCCACACAGACCTACTTGAAAGCACTGCTTGTAAGAGACCACAGAGGATTCCCTCTCGTTCTTCAGATTAGCATGGAACAGTGACACAACGCTTCGCCCACGCGCCAGCGAGAGCTGCTCTGTGGGAAAAGCGGTGGTCTGGCATGGTGGAAAAGCTGCATCAACTCAACTTGAGTAGAGCACAAATATCAGCCTAGAAGCAGAATAATTTACTGTAAGGGGCAAACAGGTCAGGGAGCCATTTCTAGGAATGCATTTTAATTAGAATTTATTCTAAAGGTTTCCCTTACAGAATCAGTGCTCAGTTTGACCAGCTACAGTCCCTTCATCAGCAGTGACATTCAGCTATGCCCTTGACCAGAAACACCACCCTATCATATCTGATTTCCTTTCTGAGGAAGAGGGCTTATAGAGGTGAAGGCTGCCGAAATGTCTCCCCTTCACCAGACAAGAAGTGATGCAACATTTTCAAGAATCCACTATTCATTTCAGGCTACAGCCCACTGCACACAGGAGTTGATTAATCAAGTTTCACAGATGATAAAAATTAACATTATCATGCTGTCACCTAAAAGTGAAAGATTCACGATAGGTAAGCTCAGAAAAACACTCATCTCTAAGTCTGATCGTTGTATCGGTTTCGGTTTTGATGACAACAAGACCTGTGCAGTTCTGCACCGAGGACTAACAACCCTGCTGAGATTTCTAGGAGATTCCTGTTGTAACACTTGTGATCTAACTGCCCTGAGAGTGTACCCATCCTCCGAGCAGAAATATCTCAGTTGCTCAGGAGAGCAGGGTGGATCCTTTTCTGTCAAAGCACTTAGACTAAGTTCCCCACATGCACACAGACAGCAGTCATTTGCAAATTCATGTTCAACTCACTGCAGGTTTGTTCAAACAAAACTATGCTGGAGGCATTTGTAATCATAACAGAGGAAACAACAGGCCAGGGTCCAATTCTTTCCCCTGCCTTTCCCTGAAGGGAGTTTAACTGTGTTTGTACCTCCTGGATAAATGTTTTAACTGCTGGAGATGCAGGGTGATTTCTCCAGTCTTTTGCAATAATAGTGTTCCACTACAGATAAGAATTTACTGTCACTTTCTCAGACAAAATGTTAATGACTTCAGTTGGATGGTTCACACATTTACCAGCAAGAGGTCATATTTACTGGTTGCCTGCTTAAAATAAATTAAAAAAAAAAAAATGCAACAGCATCAACATCTTCCACTTCTCAGAACAGCGTCTTGTACACTCAGCTCCACATCAGCCACTTGTTCTTACCCTGATCTCTTGGTTAATTTTATATAAGCATTTATAAAAAGCTGAACAGCCTCAACAGGGGACATCTGAAACCCAGCGAAGGCTCAGAAGCGAAGTGCTGGAGCAGTGTCTTGGGAGGTGAGTGACACATACTCAAATCCCAGCAGCAAAAGAAATCAAAGCCAAGAGATAATCCTCTGAGGGGAAATGCTTTTCCCACTGGATGACTGAATAAGAAGGGAATAGCATTAAATATTAGCTAGCAATGAATTCATACAGAACACAGTGAATTTGGCCCTCTATGTTTTTGGCTTTCACTGCACTCAAACGCAGCTTTCAGCTTTGGACTGACCAACTGCTTAATTGCGATGGGTCTGGAAATAGTTCAGGGTGGGGCTGTCATTTTGTCATCATCTGTCAGCTCAACAGTGATGGGGCTAAATTAAAACTCTGCATGTGTACAGCTCCTGGGTTTATTACAAATCACCTGTTCAACAGAACCACTGTGCTTTCTGCCAGGGAGGCCAGGAATAGCCACTTTTCTCCTCATGCAGGACAAGGCAAAGCCAGGACTGTTAAGGCTTTAAGGTCAGGTGCCTTCTTATGCAATCCCATGGGCTAAGAGAAGTGACCAAAGAAGAAAATTGATTCTGGGAAGCATTCCCTGAATAAAATACAAAACACTCAAAAATATTTTAACTGGAGTCCTTCCGAGCCTGGACATTTCCTGTTCTGCTGGGCTACTCCAAGTACCAGCCAAGCCCAAGGCAGGCACAGGCAGGGATGTGATGCTCCATCTGTGCAGTGGGAATTAACAGGGCACAGCATCCTTCCTACTTCCAGAGAAGAGGACACGAAAACGTGGGCCCTTCCTTTCCTGTTAACAGCAGCTTCACAGCCCTCCTGACTCAAACAATTACAGGGTTTTCTTTTTTTAACTCCTGTAAACATTGGTGATATGAAAGTATTGACATTTTCAGCACAGCAAAGCAGCAACAACAAAGTGTTTTGTGGAGGCAGAGAAAAGTAGTCAATGGAAAAATTGAAGGGGGAACCCTTTCTTTTAACCTCCAGTGGAAAATTGTGGGGGTACAGCAGAAATCACCTTTTTACCTGACTTTCCCACTGCCCCCATTTGGCAGAAGAAGACCCCTTTGGCTACACCACACAAAACTGAATAATAAAAATTTCATTGCTTCTTATGCATACCCAAACCACTTATCTAGAACAAGGCCTGGTTGGATGGCTGCCATTCAAATTATTTTATTGTCCACTGAAGAACTGCTTGTTTAGGAGCTTTCCGTAGGGGAAAAATAAGGAAATGAGTTAGAGAAAATTTAATATAATGCAAAGACAACAGCTTAAAGTGCCAGATCCTCGGTGACTTGTAAAGGGCTTAATTGCCATGTAAGCATTATTCAGGAGAGAAAAGACCACTACAAAGAAGAAAGAAGACTGGGGGGAAAAAGCAATTTCAAAAGTGCTCAAAACACTTTGGGACTCCAGTATTCTGGAGAGGCAGCTTAAGACAGATTTGCTGTCCAGAAATGTTCTGAGATTTAGCTTGAAGTTGACACTTTGATACCACACTTAGGGCATTAGGAGTTCGTTCTGCTGAAACAAGGCAGCCTGCTGTTCTCCACACAAGCCTTGCTCCCTGGCTGTCTGCAGCTGTCCTCCTCTCTCTCTGGTGCACGAATGAGAACTGCTCCCACGCACTCAGGGCTTTCTCAAGCTAAAATATTCTCTTCTGCTTCACTCACAAGTAGGTTGGCTGCTCTTTTTTAGTTATATATGTCTGAAACAGGCTCACATGCCCCAGATCAAGAAGTAGCAGTGAGCCAGTCCCAGCTGTCAGGTTTTTTGAGGTAAACTCGACACTTAAAGGTGAGGTTACCTCTTATCCACGCTTCATACACTATTAAAATACATTTTTGTGCTCACAGAAGGGAGGGAGATGCTGCTGCCCAGCTCTACCTGGAATTTTAGTGAACTGCTTTGATTTTAATTTGGACTAAAACAGCTTTTGCCTGAGGTGTATTAAAAGTCAAGGCACTTCCCACCCATTTTTTTCCTGCTCGCTGTGTGGCTTTACTGCTTAGCCGTGAACGGAAGACCACCCACAACAAATTCTCCCTTCCTTATGGAAAAATTGGAAATGCCACAGCTCCTTTATGAGGTCTTAGATGGTGATGCTATGCATTCTTTACTTTTATTTAAATATATTTTGCCATTTCACTGGATTTTCCTGAAGATGTTCATGAATTTGATAGAACATCAAGTACGCAAATAGGCTTTATATCAGGCCAGCAGCAGCTTCCAGCGGGACATCCCTTCCATCACATTTGTCAATCCCACAAACTTTAAGCATGCAGCTTAGTGTCAGGGAGGTTTGACTACAAACCTTTCTTTCTTGGCAATAAGTCCACCTCACTCTCCAGCTGGTTGCCCACCCACTGGTCTCTACCACTACATTTTTTACTGAATTACTGCAGTGTTTAAATTCTGGTCCAAACTGGAATTAAACCTAATTTTAAGCCGTGTCTAAATCCTCCAAGAAAGCATTCTCTCTTTCTGCACCAACTTCTGAGGGGTTTCTTCCCTATCCATACACACTTTCACCTGCTTGCCAATTAACAAGAGAGGAAAGTCAACCCTGGAGCTATACTAAATTTACTACTCTCTACGTCAATGAAATCTTAAAGCAACGTTTAGTGGTTTAACAGAAAAGTGACCTTTACTTCATGGAGACATGGTATTTTTGCAGGAAGCAAAGCATTTTCACCCAGATTCAGGGACTGCCAAAACGTGCAAGTTGCAGACACTTTCCTGCCTTTGCTATTTCTTGGCTGGGCTGCAAAAATAAAATCAGACACAGAGCCCAGAGGACCTAGAATTTTCTCAATAACTTGACCTACCACAAAACTAAGTTTTTCTGGTCTCTGATTTTTAGCTCAGCAGCAAGGAGTGCAATGAGCTGTGTTCACCCGTAGCAGTGGATACCTCCACAGACAGGGCTGAGAACGCAATAAGGTGACAGACAACAACTACATGAGTCTGGGTTAAAAGTGAAAGGAAAAAGGAAATAAAGGAAGAAAAGGAAGAAAGGAAATCATTCCGATGCAGCCAGTGAGAGACGGTGTTTGACATCAGTACAGGTGGCTGAATAGAGGAAGATGCCTCCACCTGGGTTTGCAGCTGACCAAGGGCAAGGAGAAGTGAGGGTATCTCACAGGAGGAATCCTGGTTGTTGGTGGACAGGAGGAAAGGCACTTTGGAGGAGAGGAAGGTGGTGAGAGATGACACATCTACATTTCAGATGAGAATTGTATTCTTTCCCAGCTTCTCTGGAGGATCTGATGAGCTTTCCACAACCACTAGCATTCATCATAACACTGAAGCAGAAGTTGTTTGCCACACCTTCCCCACGAAGCATACGAATCTAATCTTGCCTTTTTGTGAAATCAACAGTAATATCTGCTTACAACTCTGCAATATTGTTCTCTAAGTGTGTGGTAAAGCTAATAACCACACAAGAGAAAGCTCTCTGGCTCTTAGAAGCCAGATCCAAGTATTCCTAAGGCAGCTCTCCATCACCTAAGCATGCCGACATACACACAGATCTATAAAGGCAAACTCTCCTATATATCCTACAAGCAAACTGCCTTAGAGCTGTTTCCTGTTACCAAAATAAAGGACTATAAAAATGAAAGAACTCCTGATCTTAGGCTGCTATTTCCACCTCATATGACCTCAATTTCATGGAAACTGTACCCTTGTGTTATTTAGATTTTGCTCATAAAAACATAGAGGCAGTGTATAGGCATTGGGGAACAATCAAGAAAAATGTAAAACTGCTTTGAACAGTAAAGAAAAAAGTTGTTAAAATGATTAATTTTTATAAATAATGTAAGGAAAAGCCATTTGCTGTAGTGGAGATAAGGTATTCTTTTCTGTTTTTCTTTAAGAAAAAAAGAAAAAAACCAAGTCCTTGGAGCACTAAAATGTTGTAGCAAACAAAGTTCTACTTCCCTTATGTACTTCCCCAGCAATTATAACCTAGAAAAAACATTAAACACTGAAGATTATTTTATAATGTAGGGATATTTATCCACCTATTAATCACGACCTTACTCTAAGCTTCTGCAGTTCTTTGTGCATCCTACTTAGAAGGCAGCCTTAAACCACAGCAGAGTGCCAGTGAGTCTGATAAACTACTACTTCTAAGTCTCCTAAATGTTTGCAAGCACTCACGCTTAGTTCAACCTAAACTCCTCAAAAAGCATATTCAGCCTTTGCAAAGTGAAGATGGACGATGAAAAGCAATTGAATACATATGAGAGGATTATTTGGATGAGACTCTGCCTCAGGAGAAAAACAGTAATGGTCACAGACATAAAATTATATTTGATATTAGCAGTTCACAGCTAATCAAACTGCCATGGTAATTGTCTATGTAGAGACCTCATTACATAAATGCTCTGCTATTTTTAAAGTTTCCACAGGATGTATGGATTCTTTTCCCTTTCCAGAAGTAACAAAAGCAATCATGTCCAAATTTTCCAAACCAGCCAGACTCCATGCTGTGTACCTGAACACTGTACGGAACTGTCCAGAGTGCACTCAGCCACTCAGCTCCCAGGAGTCACATTTAAACCAGGCTTAAATCCAAGCCAGACCACAGACACCGATAAACCTCGGTGACAGTGTCTGCAGGGCAGCCCAGCTCCTTTGGTCCTGTTACCCGAGAGGATTGCAGCTAAGCAAATCAGGCATTTTAGGGCATTGCTATGGGATTCTGAGTCTTCAGCATTAAATACCTTCAAAGAGATGTAAACCCAAAAGCGTTTTGGGGGTTGAGGGATGGAGCTGTGTCCTCCCATTCAGCACAGGCACTCCTGTGAGGAAGTTAGGAACTGACGGTCTGCCAGCCTGGTTCAGAGCAAGGCCCTTTTCCAAGAATTCTTCCTAAGGAAATCCCCCCACCTTCAGCTAAGAAGGTTTTTTCAACTGCTTTCTTACAGCATTAGTCAAAGGCTATGGGAAATTGTACATCTTTGTGGCTTTTATTAACTTATTTCCTTTCCAGCAATACACTGTAAAACCAGTAGTGAGACTCTTTAAACTCGAGCGTTACCGTGGTGCTATCAGCAGCCTCGTGGTCCTTTTCAATGCTCAATAACCATCACATCTCAATAGATAACCACAGCCCTCAAGGCCTTAATACTGAACACATTGATACAAAATGCCTTCAAATGGTGCCTTTTGTGGTTTGGGGGGTTATTTTGCTGTAGGCTGTAGGAGTTCTCAGGTGAGCTCTGCAAATAAGGAAGTAAATCCAGAGCTGAAAGAGGTGCAAAGCCAGCGTTCAGAGGACAGACCTGGATTGCCTGCATCCCTGACAGGACCAAAGCCTACTTCAAATTGCAACCCCCATCTCCTGCATGCACACAGAGGGATTTGGAAATTGATCAAAACTCCAGCACGACAGAAAACTGCAGCAGTTACTTCAGATGAAAAAGTGATAGACGATGGTTTCAGAACATTGCAGCTTAAAGCACCAGGGCTAAACCAACAGTAATATAGATATGAGGATAGTCAGATTTATAATGAAAGAAGAAAATTGAAAGCAATCTTCCATGTCTAAAAGAACCATTCTTAAAGCAATTCAATTTTGAATCCATAATGAACATACACATACACATGAAAAAGCGCCCAAGCCAAACTATGCTTCTTGCTGAACTGATCTTAATACCCATTGCTAGAAACACACAAACTATTATGGTTTGAGGTCGTTTTTTGGTTCTTTATGCTCAGCTTCAGAGATACAGAACTGCTTTTCAGCTAGAGATTGGTTTTGATCTACTAGACTTCTAAGGTGCTTACTTGTTACTGGAATTGCCATTAATCCCCTAGTAAACAAACTAGCAGCAGCACTCCTTGCTTACCCTACAACTCCCCCAGACCTTTCTCTGCTTTCAACTGCAACCTACGCAATGGAACAGGATTCTATTTTAGCAATAATACAATTTCATAGTTGGAATCCCCTTCAGTTTGAAGCAAACAGCAGCAGTGACTCATCACAAGGCATTTTAAAAAAAGGGGATTTCCTACTGAAGTAAAGCACCAATGAACATCACAGGAGGCAAAAATCATCAAAGCTCACGGTAAAGAGGGACACCAAGGATTCCTCAGGGAGGCGATACAAGTACAGAAAAAAAGTAATGGCCTTTATTTCGGCTGGAGGCTCATGATCCAAACTGGATTTGTTACTCTAAAACTGAAACCAGACACACATCTGACTGCGAGGCTTCACCCTGAAAACCAGCTGAGCCAACACAGAGCTGCTTTCAGCAGCCAGTGGTGGTTTTGCACCTTTTGATTCATTCTGGATTCTGGCAGGGACAGAACCATCGTACACACGATCTACAGTACGGTACCTGACACAGAACTAGGCTTGGTTTAACTGCTGAACAAGGCAGCAGAGGGAAATTTTATCAGGCAGCAGCCATTCCCGAATACCTGGGCTCCTTCCATGAGTCAGAGCCAAGCGTCTGCTGCTTTCAGTAAGTACGAAGGTCGCCTTTCAAGTTACTGTTTCTAGTAAAGATAAACTCCCCTGCGCAGTGAAGGCGGGAGAGTGGTTGCAAACTACGTGGGTTGTTTCACACGTAGGCTGTTCCTAGGAAGCGGCCGCCTCCTGCCTTGAATACAGATGCCAGCAATTAGGATTTTTAGTAACTGGGTGTTTGCCCAGTGAGTGAGGCTCTCAGAGCACTGGCACACCAGGAAGTTCGCTGTGACATCACGTTTTTGGGGAAAGATCAGCAGGAAGAACCTGAACCCGGGGTTGTTCTGCCACTGGACCACAGTGCTACACCTCACCAAGTCACAACTTCTGTCTGCTTCAGCCCAGGAGAGAATGAAAACTGCCCAGCTTCACGGCCCTCCTGCACTCAGCCCCCCAACAAGAGGCATCACTGCTGACTGAGCTGCTTTAGGAATCATCTCTGCACTGAGTTCGGCTACAGAAGTTCTGCTTCTTCAACACAGAGAGATGGGAACAGGGGGCGACGCCAGCAGGTCAATCTGTCCTCTGCCTCTGCCCTCTACCTGTGCTCTAGCACGAAAACAAAACACTGCAAAATTGAGCAACAATTCAAATATCTCACTTTCAAATGCCAGGCACGGAAAACAAGAAGTAAGCAGGCAGTATCAATATACATGAATTAAAAGGAAAGCAATATAAGGGGTATAAAACAGCTTCATTTCTCCACAGGAGCTACAGAAGAATACCCGGCCAGCACTTCCCCCAGTTTGTTGCTGTATTAGTAATTACTATATAAATTAGAGGAGATTAAACTCACCCCTTCATAAAACTGTTATTCTTTCGCAGAAGGGTTTTGTGGAAGGTCTTTGAATACAACAGGTCCTCTGGACTGATTGCTAGATTCACGTGTCAGAGACTCCTTTTGACTTTTCTCAGGCTCAGCCGGCCCAGTGCTTGCATCTAGGGAAAAGACATGGAAACAAAGAACACTATCAGTGCAATCAAGGGCATCAATTAAAGGGCTAATCACACAACTCCACAGAAGGCTGCAATGGCTAAGGGAGGGGTAGAAAGCCAGAGGCACAATGCATGCAAGGGAGGGAAAGGCTGAGTGTTTAGATAAAAAAAAAATAAAATCAGTACAGCTGAGCTGTGCTGGAAGACAACCCACAACATTTTCTAGAAGTCTCCAATTCCTCCTTCTCAGTCAGTAAAGGATCAAGCTAAATTTCCATTCATTATATTTATGCACAGGCAGAAGAAGTATTCTTCTGAGCAACTAAGAAACAGTAAATCTTTTTCAAATCTCTTTTCAGTCCTCTTTCCCAAATTCTCTTCATGTAGCAATTTATCTTGCTGCATCTCCCTCATGATAATCTCCACACCCATAGGCCCAGCAATAAAACTCGTTCAAATTTTTCTAAAACACTGGTCTGTCTCCAAAAAACCCTGCTCTGTTACCCCAGGGTTAGCTGAGATTAATCTTCTGACCAGGGCAAGGCAGCAGGCATTTTGAAATGCAAGATGGGTGAAGCTGCGACCATCATAGAACTTTAAGAACATAAAAGAGATCAAATTTTTATGTTCTTTACAAGGGATTTTGGTTACCCCCAGACTCGGCCATTTCCAAAAAATGAGAGCAAGCAACAGGAAACAAATCTTCCAATACTTCTAGCCAAAACAGTTATCCAGCATCACTAAATAGGAAAAAAAGATCTTACAATTAGGTGACAATTACCAGCAGGTTCTAAAAATGAATTATTGGATAGTGAAATATTGATTAAAGTTCTCGAAATACTCATTTTTGAACAGATTTTTTTCAGTTGTTTGGGATATTTTTCCTGGCCAGTTTTTCCTCAGAACATCAAACCTTTACCAGGCAGGACAATGAGCCGTGTACTGAGTGCACCTAAATCATGCCAGCTGCAACTGATTCACAACACTCCCATTTCTGATTGCTTCACTCTAAAGTGAATCTGAATGTTTATTTCTATGAGTTAAATTTTATTTCTAGATAATACTATCTGTACATCCACAAAGAGTGACGTGTTTAACACCTCAGTGGACTAAGGCAGGACAATTTCAACATGAGAAAGTTTATCTCTACAGTTTATTTTTAATTATAGGTGAGAGCAGGGGTTTAAGTGTATCCCATGTGGAGTATTTGGGCAGCTTTTTGCACAACCAGCCTTGCAGTTTATCCCTTCCCCAAAAAAGGACTGTAGGCGATTCTGTGAAACATCCCACAAGGTGTCACCAGAGATGCATCAGCCGAAATACTTCTCGAACGCCCTTTCCCATCCATGCTCCCCTTTCCTGGGAAACATGTTGGACAGCTTTGGAACAGGATCAGAGTTAATGCCTGAGCAGGAGCGCCCTGGTGCAGCGGGGGCCTTTCAGCTGTGCTCTGTAAGCAGCGAGGCAACGATTTGAACAGCAAGTGAACCGAGTACACACAGATCAATGGGAAATGCAAACAACTTCGGGCATCAACTTTTAATGAACTACCTCCAAAAACTGACCCTGATACAGAAAAAGAAACAAAATCAATCATCAGCTCTGCCTCGGTTCCATGCTAATGCCAGAAAAGATGTCTTGTCTCATTTTATTTCCATCATTCACAGTTTCATGCTCATCTTTCACACCTAACCCTGAAAGCTACACAGATGTCTTGCCAAAATCTGCTATCAGATATAACGGTGTGCTTATATCCTCATTTACAGTTATCACTTAAGGCCCTTTCTATTGAAGACTGCATGAATACAGCATGAATTCAAAACTACTGTGCTGGATTTAAAAAGACTGTATCCTCTACATTCCCCCTTCTACACCCTCTGTATTTCCCTTTCTTGAAAAAGAAAAAATAGATCTCACTTGAGAGAAGGGTTGCTTAACATTCAAAAAACATGTTTGACAGCTCTCAAGCAGAAATTACACTCCAGTGTCTAATTTTTCATCATCTCTAAAAAATCAGTAGGATTTGGAGACTCAGAAGACGACATAATTACTCGCAGGTGAACAGAGGCACATCACTGACCCAGCACTCACCTGCTCCAAGATGACCCAAGCACACCAGGTGTAAGGCCTCACTTTGCCTATTCCCTGGCAGACACACAGCTGCAGCACAGCTTTCAGCAACAAAGTTCCAGGAGCATTTGAGATCTCCAAAAGACACTAAAGAAATTCAGGAAGGAATAACATGGCTACTCTGTAAGTTTACTTTGGAGAGGAAAATACCACATGCTAAGAAAATTAACACTGATATGTTCCTTCAAAAAAAAAAAAAAAGAAAGAAAAGAAAAGAAAGCCAGTGTTTGCCTTGTTTTTCACATGATTATCAAATATTTCCATTCAAAATAGCTGATTACTGTAAAGTCAGAAAGTTCCTTTGCCTGTTCAGGTTACTTTGCCAACAAACAAACCACTTCTGTGGCTACATCGTTCTGTGCTCCTCTCCCCTCATCAGTAAAGTGGCATTATTCTACTTCAGACTTCATGAACACCCATCAATACCTCATCGAAAAAATATTATCATTTCATGGGCAAATTATGACCAAGACTTTCCACTTTTTCTCATTGTTTGTGTTACCTTGGATAGCCAGGAGCATTATCTTCCATTTACACTCTTAAGTTCAAATAATAATTTCTTCATTTGCTCTAGTATTTGTGGAGCCTTAACTTAAACCCCCCTGGCAACACTTGTATTTTACAGCTGATCTTGACAGGCTGCTAAATTTGTTTTCCTGCACAAGGGTATTTTTCTGCTTTTTTAAACTTTAATAGCAGAGTTCTTCTACTCCCTTTGAGATTTTAGAGGCTTTTTCTGCGTGCATAAAACATTTAAATGAGTATCTGTGAAGACTGTAACAAGAACAGATCACTTTTTGAGACCCTTTATATTTTTAAGTTCACCATTTAGGAACTCAGATTTCTCCTGATTGCTAATAAATATCACTTTATTCTCTCCCTTTTCCATTTCCCCTTTGGCTTCCCTCCACTATATCAGCAGATTTGGGAAGGGGGACGCCTACAGCTACAGGCTTTTTAGTAGACTCTGGGGAGTCTGGAAATGACTTGTCTGAAGGATTTCAGAGAGCCTTGATCTCTATTACTTTTTTCATAGATCCATTCACTAATTTGTATTTCAAATGCTCAGCTTCAAAAACAAGAGAGACCTAAGAGTGGTATTTATTTGTTTCGGAAAACGAGTTCCCAAAGCAAAAGGGACGACTTCTAGATGAAAACTCAAACATCTAAGATACAATAAAACCAATTTTGACTGGGTTGTTCATACCATTGATCCTCAGTCACTCACGAGCTCCAACTGTTTTTCAAAGCACTGTTTCACAAAGGGAAAAAAAAATAATCCAACACCTCTCTCCATGTTTCTCTCTAACCCTAGGGACAGAAGAACTTTATCAAACCCTTACCAAATCCTACCATCGAATACGTGCTTCCAAACGCCTGCAGGACCACAATTCCCTTAGGAGGGACTGGAAGGGCTCGGCTTTTCCTGTGCAGCCACGGTGCCATCTACAGCCCGAGCGAGGCCACAACAGCCCCACCGAGCTGCAGGAGCCACACAGATTTTTCACAGGTGTTTTTGCCACACACCTGCTCTTCCAAAATTCAAGTCTGCCTGAGGACGAAACTTTAATATGATATTTAATATTAATATTTAGGAGGATATATTTTATAATTTACCCACGGAGACACTAAATATTTTCTAGCTGTCTATCCACAGCTTGGGTGGTCTTTAAGACTCTTCAGCTATGGATTGAACTCACTAATAGCTAAATTGGGTGTTTACCAGATGTATCTATGGAAACCACGGGTTAAGAGGCAAGAAGCAGAAGAACATTACACTTCTGTTGTCACACACACAAAAGACACTGCACTAAGTGTATTTTACAGACTGCCAGAAGAAAGTTACTGGACCTTTTTATAAGCCATGGTTTAGCTGTCATCTGTACAATAAAGACTGACATCTATGCTTGTTATTTGAAGTAAGAAAAATCAACTCTCCCAGTGCAGCTGGCACATCACTGAGAAGCCTCACTTCCTAGGAATCAGAAATTTGTAAAGTCAAAGAAAAAAATATGTGAACGGCAATATGTCAATAAGCAGCCTGAGAAATAAAATGTCAATATTTAAAGTCAATTCAGAAACAATCTATACACACACACAAGCCTAATGTAACCAGTAGAGTGGGCAAGGTCTTTCCAAGGGTGCCTGAAATAAGGACTGTAAATGCAGTTCGTAATCTGATAATCAGACTCGATGGAATAAAAATTCTGAACCACAAGGCTGCTTCACTTTGTTCTCAAAATTCATTGCTTGGTTATTCTAATCTGTATAAAAGAGATAAGGTCACAAGGAACTCACGGAGTTGCTTCAAGGGAAAGCAATAGGGGAAGAAAAAAACCAGACAGACACTAAGTGAAAAAGTAAAATAAACCGATGAGGATAAAAAAGGAGCAAGGCAAAAGGCAGAAGTCAAAGCTCAACTTCCTACTAAACAAAGTTTGTTGTTAGGAAAAGAGGGATCTTCAGTAAAGACAGCCGCAGAGTTCAGTGACACCATGAAAGCAGAAGGTTCCCAGGGATGGCCCTGGAATGCCACCAGGCAGAGCACAGAGAGTAGCCCCGATAAAAACTGAGAATCATAATTCAGCCTCTTCCCACACACTCCAGTTAGCAGCTTTCTTACCCTGCACAGCAGAACCTGGGCACTAGGGAAACACATCTTAAAAGGTAATTAAGAAGAAAATTTAAAAAAACCCCAAACATGTTGACCTTTTTCTTTTACAAGTAGAAATATTATTTAAGAAAAAAGTATTTTTTCCTGAAATAATTGAAATCTTTTTCCCCTCCAGCGTGATGGATATATAAGTCAGTGCACTTCTGCTTTATTAAGTCAGTCAAGAATTCATTTGTCAGCACTGGAAAATACAGTTCAACCTTGACTAATTTTTGCTTGAGCAAACTGTCGAAGCAGAAAATGAAATTAAAATATTGCACCTGTGATACCACAGGAAAACTATGTCTGATCCTGCAACAATTCTATTCCATATATTGGAATATTTATCAAGATGGCATAAACGCAAATAGCAAGGATGCCTATTTCAGATGGGAAAATGAAATGGATTTACAAATCAGATGCAAGAGCACTGAAAAAGCCTGAAAGCTTTCTCATGTATTTCCAAGATGTAACAAGAGACTTATGGAGACCTTGCCATAAATTTAAAATCATTTAATTAAGGCTTTGCTCAGGGAAATGGGGAAAGATGGTGTAAGACCATACAATTTAATAAAGCATGGAAAAGATTAGAGATAAAAAGGGCCATGTCCAAGGGATCAGTAAATTCACCTGATGAGAGTGAGTCCTGAGAAATGCTGGTGCAATTAATTCAGAAAAAATGAGTGATGGAACTGGAAAGAGCAAATAAAAACTAGAAGGCTATAAAGAGATGTCAACAGAAACATTAAAAAAAACCCCAAAAAACTATTTTCCTCTAAGAAGTGCTACTGTAAAAAAGCTTTTTAATGTAAGCACAGTATGTCATTGTAGGACAGAGTCTCTCTCATGAACTGACCATATTCCACAATATGTTTGCGGCAAAGGTTTCATGATTATTTCTCCAAATAATAAGAAATAAGCAGAAGTTTCTGCTTTGTGAAGAAAAATGGAAACTGCAAGGAAATAAGAGCTTTTCATAGAAAGCTTTGTATTACTCCGCAGGAGGCTGAGAAACAGAATTCAACTTTTTTTACACAGCAAGACATCTTTTCACGTCTTGGTTGGCATTTTAAGCACCCTACAGGGCACAGATGCAATCTGTAGAAGTTTGTTTGTATCTCTACTAAATTTCATCTTTTATGAATGCATCAGGTGCACACAAATACCCTTAAACCTTCTCTAAAACAACCCTGGCTTGTAGGACAGCACTTCTGTAGCAAAACAAATGTTGTGTGAGCCTACCTTGTAGGACTGAGAGTCTGTACTTTTTGGAATGAAATGAACCAGCTTTTACTGCTTTCACCTGAGCATGTTTTGCTGTACTGATGTGGACGAAGAGTCGAAGGAGAGATTAAACTCTCATAAATAAACCGGCACATGACCCTTCATCTCAAACCACACCAGAGCTTTTAAAATAACTTCATAATCTCTTAGCTTCGCTGAAGCTTCAACAGAGGGTGCTAATGATGGCTTGAATGTCCAGCAATACTCCTGGAAGCCAGTTTTGAGGGGTCAAAGCAGGGCTTTGAGTATAGACAGAAATAAAGAGATTGTTATGTCAATGTTTCTGAAGGGATATACGCAATCTAACCTTCTTAATGTGCATTAAATCCACATTTACCTGTCTCCTCCTCAGGCTGGCGAAGCTCCTGCTCCATTCCACTGCTCCACCTGGGGAGGCACCAAAAGGGCAGCTTTCACTCTTCCCAGCCTTTTGCCCTGTGCACTCAGATGCTGCTCTGTTCACAAAACTGCTCTCTGAATACACTTCCTAAACCTTCCCAACTTTTCTAACACTCAGATCAACTCTTATCTACATAAAAACATAGCTTGCCACAATGATCTTCCTCTCCCATCTCTCCAAGTCCACAGCTCTACTATATCCTTTCCCCTACTTATTCCTTTTTTTTTTTTTGCCTCCTGGGCAGTAAGAATCTAGCTCTCCTCTTCAATGCTCTTTGTGCATTTCTCCTTTTCTCAGGTATCCCTTCCTCTCTGATGGATCACTCGTTTCAACAGCTTCTGCCACACTCCAAGACTCTGCCAGCAGCACATCCAACCACTGCACACGAGCTAATCCTGTAATCAGCACACAGACACGGCGAACACATCTCCAGGCTGAGAATTTATGTACTTACTCCCTGGATGCAGGCAAATCACACATCTCCGCTGCTTTGGCAATCATTGGCAATTGGTTATTCCTTACAACAGTCCAATTTGGATACTTTTTCACTGCTACCGTTACAGCCACTGAGAGGGTTCACTCCCTCCTACTCACTGTTCTCCTTGTTAATACTCTGGTATCAGTTGAACAAGCTGACAAACCAACGCTTCTTCCTCACCCATTCAATTTCCAGGGTCTCTGTTCAGTTGAATGTGCCCTTTCAGGCTCCCATCTTCACCAGCCTGTCAGCTCCTGCCATCATCTCACTGCAACTTAAAGGCTTAGCCCCTTGCAGCTGAGAATAAAAGAAGTTTCTCTTTATCAAAGAAATTATAAGTAATTAGTAACTAAGGTAATAACTTGAGGAAACATTTTTCCTCAAAGAACACAACAGCTTTGATAAATATTCTCAGTCTAGGGAAACGAGAGTGGTTATTTTTTCTGTTCTCTGATAAATTCATTAGCTGGGAATATTTTTGTGATCGGCTGGACCGTGCAATTGTGTTACTGGAAGACAGAAATAAGCACAGGCAGGCTGGGGGACAGCAGGGCCTTTCCTGGTTTGAGGCACTCAGCTGCAGCCACACAGAGGGTACAAGCCACTGCAAGAGACAGGCTACTAGCCTAGACTCAAAACTGACCCACTCCAACAGAACAACTGGTTTTGTTGGCTAAATCGAAGCTGAAGCTCTGACAGATTTAACAAACATGGGCAAAATCCTGGCTGTGCTCAAGTCAGTGACGGATCTTTTATTGCCTGCAGCCAGGACAAGATCACCCAGCTTCAAGACAACTACTCGGTCAAAAACGCACAAATAATATAATTACCATTAAGAACAGTATGAGAACTGTCTTTTGTATTTTGGTTTATATTTAATCTAACCACAGCCCCGTGTATCTGTGCTGAAACTTTTATCACTTCTCTTCTACCAAGAGATTGGACTTCTTTTCCCCCTTTCTCACCTCATTCTGTAAAGTCCTTTAAATGACAGCTCTCAGGATTACAGTAGCAGCTGGCACCTGTAACACGACTGGAATTTCATCACTAAAGAGGTACAGATAAGCTCACACGAATCTTTAAACAAAGAGGGACTCAAAGTGAAGTTTACAGCAGATACTCCCTAGCACAAAACAGCACCAACAAAGCCAAAAAGGAACTTTAATGAAAATAAAATTAATACTACAACAGTTATTCACAGACACAACATTTTATGAGAACAGAAAAAGCACGTAAGACAAAACAAAAACATAAGATACTTGGAAGTTTTGGTTAAATGCTTGTTAAAATCTGTCACTGAAACTAGCAGTGCAAATAAATAAATAGCTTAAAATAAATTAGTTTTCAGTCACAGATTCTATCCAAACACATAGTTCTTACCGTCAGGCAGCTAAACTTTACATCTGCTGAGGAAAACTATGATAATAACCCATGAAGCTCTGAATTCCTGGCCCTTAGGACAAGTCGGGAACTTTCTGTCATCGTACAGGAGTGTATCATATAGAATATAAAAAACATATATGTAAATAAAGTGCGTCACAAACCAACGGCAATCTGTAGGTATTAGAGAAGAATCAGATTACTTCCAATTTATACAGGGATATTTTATCCTAAGTTTTAATTTACAATGAAGTGTAAAGCAGCAAAGTAAAAGAATCTTGAATTGACTGCCAAGGCAGCACCAAGGTCCCATAGGTGAGGCAAGCGGTGACAGAAGAGAGCACTGACATTCCACAGGCTGTTAAAGGATCCAACCTAACCTCAGCTGGAGTGGCAAATTCTGTATTTCAAGGCTTCATTTATGGGATCAGATCCCAGTGTACCAATCTGGATCACACTTTTTCCTCCAGTCCCACACTTACAAGCATACTTCTGCAGTTTTTCAGTTTGGCCCACTGAGAGGAAAAACATTTAGAATTTATATGGATATCAAACCCACAATTTACTGTGAAGCCTAAAATAAAAAAACACTGGCCCAGTTCTCAGACAGCCATTAATCCCCTTTGAAGATGATGGACAGACAGAAAAATATGAGCATGTGTTCAGAGAAGTGTCTGCTCAAAAGACCAGGATATTCCATGGAAAGTCTTCTGTGAAGTCCCAGCAGGCTCTGGATCAGGCCCTTATAACCCTCCAGAAAATGGCAACACCACCCTTTCAACCTGTAAACCTCATGTCCAAGCATCACTGGAAGTGGAAGACCACACCTCCTGCATCTGCACTCTCTTGTACAGCATTTTTTCAACTTCTTCATTTGCCAGCAGAACAATGCAGGGCAGAACAGTTTGCAGGGTAGTAAAATGGCATTTGAATTTGTACCCAAGAATTAACCTGTAAAAACAGCACAGTAATTATGCATGCATTGTTAATTACTAATATGCTTCCTGTTAACAAAATCTGAACGTGCATGCAATGTCTAAATCTTAAATCTCTTCAGAGTCACGTTCTGGATAACTCTTCCATACTTTCTTTCTTTTTCCTAAAATAGAATTGCATCTCAGTCTCCATCTCTCCTGAACCCAGATCTGAAGCTGCTCTGTCCTCAAAGCTGCAGAGAGCAGATCCTACAACGTCAGCCCCACGTCAGATTTCCAAGCTGTCCAAAAAAGGTGCACACTCTCTCCATAGTACCTGTCTTCTGGCATTCAGCTGTGTACGGTCCACACACTGAATAAATGGAGCAAGCAGCAGTTGTTTGGTATACCTAAAGCAGAGGGCAAACAAGCCCTAAATTAGCTCTGGAAGAAATTATTTTTTTTCTCCTGGGAATCATACAGTAATGTCGTTTTCCAAAGTTTTACTCCCCATCGTTACAAAATAAATATTACATTTTCTCAGCCACTATCCCAACATTATTAGAGTCCACAAATCATTTCTCTCCCTCATTTCAGCATGCAAAGTAGCAAACTCTTTTAAATGGCTTATTGAAACGATCATAAAGAGAATGATTTCTCCATTCCCAAACTCCTTGTGATGCTACTGTCCATTTCCTACTGCAGAGTGCACAGTAAGTTCAGAGCTGAACAGGACCAGGTGCCTTTTCAAATTCCTTTTGGAAGCTGGCTGATCACAGAACTTGACCTCGATGTTGCCATCGCTGAATGCCTCCCTCCTGCCTTCATCTGAATGCATGGGATCTCTCTGAGAAGCACTTGGCTTTTGCCTCCTCATGGTAATCCCCGAGTTCCCAAGCTGCCTGCCTGGAGATGTGTTGTCTTTCACAATGCAGAAGCAGAGGGCAGACAGGAAATTTTTCTTGAAGTTCTCATTCATGAAAGCATACACAATAGGGTTGCAAATAGAATTGAAGAATCCTATGATCTGGACAATTGCAAAGATCATTTTGATTGTCACATCATCATACTCCTTCTCAAAATTACCTGGAGAAGAG
Organism: Cnemophilus loriae; assembly: GCA_013397755.1. NCBI lineage: Eukaryota > Metazoa > Chordata > Aves > Passeriformes > Corvidae > Cnemophilus > Cnemophilus loriae. Next base: position 283,797 of record VZTF01006178.1, read on the forward strand.
AAGAGAAATATGCTGTAAGCACAGAATGCCATAAATGCTTACTACTTTGCCTCTTTATATCCGGTTTGGCATTAGAAGCTTTAAAATCAACCAAAAAAAACATGCTGGAAGTTCTTAGCATTAGCATTAGAGTTCTGTCAACAAGATAAAAATCAAGATCTATCACATAATTGTGCTGTGTATGTAGATAATAACAGAATCAAATAAAAGAGAATTTATGACCCAAAAAAGCTGACTGGCTGAACTACTGATTTATCTACTACAATCTTATTTGTGATAGGAGACAAAGAAATAGCTCCTGCCCTTAGCAAGTAGACTACAACAACTACGGAAAATTTCCTCTTGTTCCTCCACATAGGCTGCTCCGGCATCCACAGAGGAGGTGGGAGACGAACAGTGGAAGACCCCAGAGAATAAGGCAAATAGCAAAAAAAGCCAACACAACAAGCATTGAGGGCATTTCCAAGCCAGTTCTCAGTAAAGAGCACTGAAAAACTCCAGCTGGATTCACTGGGTATCATCACTGGGATGTCCAGTATTTATATTTCCAATATGCCTACCTCAATAAAAGGGATAAATGTTTCAAAGTTTAACTCCAAACAGTTAAGTTAAATTAAAGATAATTAAAAACTTTGAGAGGTTTTATGCTCAGAAATAACTTTCACCTTCAGCCAAGTACTTTTGACCTTTCAGCAAACGAAGGTAGCATAACAGACACGGTAAGAAAAAGAATCTACAGAGAGACACTCATCCCCCTAATAGTCCTATTTTTCCTTAAGTCTTCCTTGTAAGCAGAACATTAACCTTTGCTAGCAGGAGGCATTCTAGAGCTGAATGCTGCAGCAGCATTAGCTTGTCACACCCTGTAGTTCCATTATAAAAAAAAAAAACAAAACCCAAAACCCAGGCTTTATTCTATGAGACACGGCAGGTACTCACTGTATTCCATCATCATGTGAATCACGTGGAAAGGGGCCCAACAGACTGCAAAGAGAAACACCACTGTCACCATCATAACAATTGCTCGCTTCTTCTTCCTGAAATTGCACCAAGAATTCCACACTGAGTCACTGGGAACTGACTGGCAGTTTCATGTCTCTCTTCAAGTTAGGTCTGTGACTGTGTTCTGATGGCTGCAGATGCCAATAAAACCCTCAAGGAATGCTCAGAAGAGCACAATCCCCTTGGAAACAAAAAAATGCATCCTCATGTAAATCTAGCACTTCATTTCTCTTTTTTGGGACAGTCGTGAACTTTGCAGCATGACATCAGCATGTCTTGCAAGGCATTTTCAACTCTATTCAAGAGAAATAAAAAAGTCAGGAAAAATGCTTTCTAGAAGTCAAAGGTCAAAGTGCATTTTGCTTACAAACCTTGATATTTTAGACATTTCGCTCCCATGAATAGTTTGAAGAACCGAAGCGTCTCCCACTCGTTTCTTAATCCAGAGTTCATAGCCAATCTTAGTGTACAAAAAAAGCATCAGCATCAGTGGAAGAAGGAAGAGTATAACAAGAATAAAGGTCGTATAGATCTTCTGATATGTCGGACTGGCCCATTCTTCCAAGCAACAGACATGCACTTTTTCATATAGAAAGTCATATTTAACCTGTAACAAATGCAAAGAAGATGAGCCACTAAGGTGTTTATCCCAAGTGCACATTCAGATATTTCTTGCTCTTAACAGAACAATCAAAATTCAACAGATTTTTCGAAGTGACAAAATTCTTTCAAGCACTTTTCCACATCAAGTGTTTGGTTCAATGCAAATTGACAAAGAGAGGTTGGGAGATGCTCTGATTTGCACTTCAAAGCAGACCTTGGCTACGCATTTTGCAAGTAAAGATGGATGTACCAAAACCTCACATGTTATCCACTTAAAAACCAGAAAACTATTAACATTCAGACTCACAAACAGCAGATTCTGCCAAGCCACCTGCTTGACCTCCAAACATGTGTGGTAACTCATCAACTATAATGAGTAGCTAATTGATTTTAAACTAAGCACAGTTCTTCCAGATCTTGGGGAGCACTGTGTCATCCTGAAACAGCAATCTAAGACCTCTACTGCTGTGTGGCAGTGCACCTATAAACCAAAAGAATGCCACAGTGCAAGTCACTGTAATTACTGCTCTTTGACATAATTAGGGAGAGTAGGCATGACTGGTCCCTGCTGGTATTCCTTCTCCCACTGCATGCAAGTTCTAATCCCTAGCCTTTCCCAGGCCAGCACACAGAACCAAAGCTCCACTTCACTTATCCCCCCCTCTAATTTCACAGGAGTTGATTCAATTTCGTTGCTAAAGGTACAGAAAGATCCAGCAAGGACTGAGTTTAAGACGCAAATGCCCATTTGACCTAACCTACCTCAAGCCGTTGCACGTACCACATGGGTGACCCAACAATAAGAGCCAGCAACCAGACTATGCCTGTGAACAAATACATTTTTTAATACTTTGTTCAACACGCAGGATTTGGTACGAACAGTTTAACAGCTTTGAAAAGTCAGGCAAGGCAGAAAATCATAATAACGAAGTTTTCTATGAGGCATGCATCAGTCAACACTCACATCAATAACAGAACGCTCTTTTGACATCAGCTTTCTGTCTCTCAAACTACCCCCATTTATCGATATTCCACAGAAAAAGCCACTTAATCTGCGTAAGGAGCAGTAAGTAAATCTTTGTGTAACAATGGAAGGACTATTTTTCTGTGATGTTGCTTAAGCAGTGCTTGCACATTTCGAACCTTTCTTAAAAATAAAAAAAAAAAAAATGGTTGCTAAAGGTTTATCTTTGTTAAGTACGTTTTTGACTTTAGATGCTAAGTCCCTTGTGAGAGCTGTGGCTAGTAAATACTGTACTTGTAGACATTATCCTTGAGCTATTTTATAAAGGTCAATTAACTCTGCCTCTGAATCACTGGTCATATCAGCACCTCCTGTTCTGCCATACCATCCACACTAAGGATTATTTCTCTACATACACAATTACTGGAGACGCTTAAAATCTTACCAAGCATCGTGAAAGCTCTTTTATTGGTGTACTGCCACTTCATTTTTAGTGGATGCACAATTCCCTGGTGTCTTTCCACAGCAATGCAGGTCATTGTAAGAATCTCAGTTACAATAGCAGTGGACTGAACAAACGGCACCATCTTGCAAGCGAAAGCCCCTGCAATAATCAGAAAGGAAGACATGCAACAGCCATTAATACTAGACTCCATTACTAAAAATAAAAGACTAAGATTCTTAGATTTACTGTAACATCTAAACTGCTAAGTCACCTATTTAAGCCACTTGTCAAATGCAGCTTTCCATAGCCATTCTTTGTTGTCTACACCTGCAGAACCAAGATTACTAAGGACACATTCACTTGCTCTGTTATCAATCTGACACACACTCCTATTTCACTTTTGACCACATCTTCCATCATCTGTTTTCAAACATGCCAAGTTACAGAGACATTTATTATTTTTTCATTTTGGCAGATTACGCTCCAGTTTTATGAAGGTCTGAGGGTTACCCATTTAAAAGTTCACCTTTTCTGCTGTTGCAAACACTTTCCTTAAGCTCATTTAGATATCACTCTATTTGTACACTTTGGCATTTAATGCATCATCCTGTCAAGTGAGACACAGAAGTTCCCAAAGAGGCATGACAAGAAAAAAATCAACCTCTTCATCATCCTTCTGTTCTCCAAGTCTCCCTCTCTGCTGATTAACAAGTTATGGTAGTGCCACTGTCTAAACCAAATGCAATTTCCTGCCTGCATTTTCTAAGTTGTACAGATTCCTACTGTATTTATGCAACTTCAAGTTTTATTGCTGCCACAGCTTCCCAAAGTCCATATTCAATTCTTAACATATTAGTCATTCTCCATTACTCATATTCAAGCCCTAACCATCTTAGAAAGTGGTATAAATTATTCTGTAAAAAATCTCACCTTAATGCCCTTCCCAATCTACTTCTCATTTACCTGTTTTCTGACCCTGAGATGATTTTTTCTGTCCATTATTTCCACAGTTCCCTCACACTCTTACAGCTCAGCATCAGCTATTCATTTCAGCAACAGGGAGGGTTATTTTCCCTACTAGACCATTATTTATACCTTACTCAGCTATAATCCATAAACTCAAAACAGCCTAAGAAGTATCTGATCCAATTTTCAGTCAAGCTTTAAGATGCTACTGACACCCTAAGCAGTATCAGCATCGAAAACAGAAAACAAACAGGAAACTCTGAAAACTTAATCCTACCCTCCATGAAGGGAACAAGGAACAGGGAAACTTCTGCTTGTTAGGCCAGGCTAAAAGCCACTCTAGCTTACAAGAAGGAACTGGTTTGCTACCAGCCATACCAATTCTAGTTGCCCAAAAATCCCTTTTTCTGTGGCTCCACAAAGGGAAGGAGAGGACAAGCAGCAAAGGGTGGAAAATCAAGCACCTTTCAAGCACATATTCAACACCAGCAACACGATGGAAGTGGACACAGACCTGGCTTAAATCATCATAAAAATACACCATGCAGCCCATTTCAAGCTACTTGAAAGAAATCTTAGCATGGCCAGTAGGACCTGCACGGATGAGGATGCATTTGACTGCATGTCTGTTTTTCACCTTGTATGTGTTATTTCCAGGGTGTCAGGAGGAGCAAGACAACACATCCTCACATCTTGTATCAACTGCAATTTTTACAATACAATTCCCCCTGCTTCTTCCTTGGCTTCAGTAAGGCCTGAGGAAACCCCTCGTGAAACACAGCCAATATCTTACTGACTCAGCACCTCATCAGTTTCTCACTACACCCAGTGCAGAATGTGCTGCAGATACAGGCACCAGACCCACTCTGTCAAATTTACAGCCCTTCACCCTGTGGGCTGAAACTTCTGCTTTGAGATGAAACAAAAAGCAAGCTCAAATCCTACCTACTGTGCACACAGCAAATGGTGAACGCAACCCCAGAGTTGGTTTCAAATTTTTGCTTCACTAAGTTAGAAGGGACTCCTGCTACAAATAACAAACAGAAAAGCAAAATTTGTTAATGAAATGTTGAAGTTCCTGTTTCACTAAGGAAATGAGTTCAAGTCTGAGTGCTGAAGCTGGGGGAAAGCCAAAAACAAGCAAACAAACACAAAACAAAACTGAAAAAAAACCAACCCAAACTTTCACCATAGACTATTTCTTACAGTTTGAAAAAGGCCAGACTTAAATAAAGTCCACTTGAACGATACCTGCCTTACAGGGATTTCGCTGTAATGCACTACTCCTCCACTGAAGTCCCAGCATTCCAGAGTATTCTCAGGAAGCAAAGAACTATCACTATTACTCAAGTAACAAAATGAGACAGAGACTTTCACTGAAGTTCCATCAGTCTGGTGGAATTTCCAGCTGGTGCCCAACTATTCAAAGAACAAAGAGAATACCTGAGCTCAGCTCAGGAACTCCCAAATTCCCAGATGCCCATTGTTCTCTTACAGATGTCTTCTCATTTTCTTCCCAGTAACCACTCTGTCAAAGAGCACAGACTACCACTCACTACACCTTTAGCTGAACTTCTGGGAGAAAAGGCTGCAAAAAAAACCCCTATTTCATTTCTTTGAAGACTAACACACAAAGTGATCACTTGAGCTATATAAAAGTAGCTGTTAAAAAGGTAATAAAAGCAAAAGTCTACATAATGCCTCCAGGTTGAGCCTACTGAGCTGGACAAGGAGTGACATTAGGACTTACAGAAATGAGAAGCAAAAGGATATTTTCCATTAGACACAGTTGGCTGGAATAGAAACACCTGCTCTGAGGCACATAGCAGACACTCTGGGGACTTGGAAGCCACAGCAAAACAGCCACAAGGCTTTTTCATAACCAAGAAACACCACGACATTTTCAAATGATCAGTAAGTAAAAGCTACTCCAAAAGCATCTGTATCAAAAGTAAAAACAGAACAATATTTCAGCCTCCCTGAAGCTTCTGATGCCACCATGCACAGGGTCTCTGGGCATAACTTTTATTAACAGAACCATATCCCTTCAGGACTCTTGTGCTTGCCCTGAACTGTCACTCACTACACAAATGCTTCCCATTTTCCGAAATCATGAGACCCTCAAGTGCTTGAAATCCAAACCTCCCCCAAGGTTAAGAAACTGGTGAGCAAGGAAGTCAACTCTCCTTCGCAGAAGCATTTAAAACAGATTTGCTTGGGGAAAAAAGGGAAAGAGATACACTGTTTAGAATGTCAGGGCCAACTGAAGAGCCATGAACTTCAATGGGAATCTGACATCAACACACCTGAGATCCAGCTCCACCATCCTTGCTGTGTCTGAATGGGATTCAATCCTGACATACCAGGAGTCATTGTACTTGGAAGAATAGTGAATGTTTTTCATGTAGAGCCTCTTCTTAGTTTTCAAAACCATTTTATTTATAAATAGATAGCAGCCATTCCCAACTGCTTAGATAATTACTAAAGATTTTCTCCGGGTTTTTCCATACTTTAAATTATATAACCTATGTTTTCAAACTACAAACATTAACAGGCCTTTACACAAGGAAAATGAAATTTACTGTGAAATACGGTAATTATTTCAGAATAATGCATGCACATTTCACTTAATATTTAATCCATTTGTGTAAAACAAGCTTCACCTGCAGCAAGAAGAAATCGATACAAACCCATTCTCAAGTATCTGTTAGCTGAAAGTCCCTTATGGAAAAACTGAGAAAAAAGTGCCAAATTTTACCATAAGGAAGACACGCTAAGTTTTGAGCAAAAAAAGTTAATTATGCTACTACATCAGAGTACATACAGCGAAATTAAAGTAAGACAGACAGGTAAAACCCAGCTGTGTCAAACACATACATCAAAACCATTTCAAGCTAGTTTTCACATATTTGTGTTCAGACTTAACACAAAGTAACAGAAGATTTTAAAGGAACATACTAGCTTAAATCTTTGTTATAATCCAGTTGGTAAAAATGTGGCTGTTTGCAACATGGTTTGGAGATGATATGGTTTAACAGCTAGTATTATTCAAGTCTTATTTCCATTCACTAACAACTGGTATATATCTGAGTTATTTGTATCAGGTACTATGTCCTTGTCATGATTCACTCACCTACAATAAATCAACACTGGATTAAGAATACAATGAAGTTCTGTATCTCCCAACCGATCTGAAAATAAAAATGGATTTGCCTTTTATCTTCATGATAAAAGCTCTTGAATTACTTCACTACTTATTTCTTTTTGAGCAATATGTTCTTCAAAACATAATTTCAGATCCTACCTGAAGAGGACAATTAGCGACAGACTAACAAACAAACACAAAGAACAAAAGTCCACTTCAGCGCGGTTCAGTCAAGATTATTGAAATCTCACTCCATGAATTTTCCCAGCACTGGGTTAAAGGCTATAGTACTGGGATCACCTCAGAATCACTAGAACTGTGTTAATTTCTGCACTAGAGGCAGTACAGTGTTGACTCTTCCAAATAACTTAAATAATGATAACACTATAATTAATATCTTAAGTACGTATCAAAATGTTGAAATTTCCACAATGTTAGGCTTCCAGAGAACACTTCCAACAGATTGTCAGTCAAGACAGCACGGCAGCCTCTAATACTGACCACTTCCAATTGGGAAAGAAAATCATTTGCAGCAGAACACTGGGAATGAAAATAACTAATTGCTTTTCTTTTTCAAGAGGCTAGAAGTATTCCTCATGCACTGCTTGCTAAAACCTGCATCGATTATTCAAGCAGTGAATTCTTTTCCCAATGTTAACAGAGTCAGAGACTGCAAATATAAATGGCATTCCCTTAAACAATGCTTTATGCCTTCATTATCAGACATTGTGCCTGGAACTTGGATTTAGTCATTTCAAATATCAGTTTTTATTTTATTAGGGTAACAAAAGTAAAAGCCTGAAACCATACTTTGATAAAAGTTAAACTCCTCCTTCTTCTCGTAAAACGCTGTTGATCAAGCCCTTGCACTAAAATTCCTATCACAGCTTGTAATGAGCTCTCTCCACCTCACTTGAAGCAAGCAAGTTGGTTTTTCTCACATTTTGTAACTTGGAGCAGAACACATCAGTCATCATCACACACATGATACCCCTAAGGGTGCTGCATATCTGGGCAAGGCATTGTTTTGTATCAGTTCTTGGGTGGAGATGCGAGATTCAGTTCTCATCCCTCAGCAAGGAATGTGTATGTGTCCTCCTACAGGGAAGCTGTAAGTAATGTAAACACACTGCTTGACACAAGATATGCGGTAAACAACAGAAAGCACCTTACAGACTCAGCTGGGTAGAAGGTGCCACTTAGTTTTTCACCAAGCCTTTAGAGAAGAGAAAACTGTCACAAGAGACACCAGATGTGACAGCAACATACAGAAGACCCAGCCCTCTCCTGAGTGGCAGCTGGAGGCCAGACGAGATACAGGAGGGCACCTCAAATGCTGCTGTGTGTTCAGGAGTGCCTCAGCTGACTCACTACTCTCCAAGCAACAGGGAAAGTCACCCTCTGACACCTGGCTTGAGAACACACACTCCAACTCATAAGATGCAAAATTCATAAGTCTGTACCGTAAGCTCCAGTTTTGCCCTTATCTTTCACCTGGACTGCTAAATTACACAACATTAAATTAATCCTCCGGTCGCCTCAGGCAGTTCTGTAGAGACAACACTATTACTGAGCTAACTGAGCAGCGTCAGGAAACACAGCAACTGTTGTAATATTTGACCCGGAGACAAAACCCCAAATTTATCTTTAATAGTGCTGTCATCTGTATGACAGGACCTCTACTGCTGCCTCCCACCTATGACCATGGGAGAGCAAGTCTTCAACTGCTCCAGCTTGCACCAAGACACGCTATTGCTGTATGCATCCATTTACTCCCACTTGAGCTCCCACTTCATCCTTCTCACCACTAAAGACAACCCCAGCGATCATTTATGACAAAGCCACAATCTTCATTTTCTGCCACATTACAGAGAGATGAGCATGCTGGATTTTCATGCGAAGCTCCCCTAGAAACGACAGCCATTTCCGCTGCGAAGTTTGAATTTGCAAATTAAATTGTATGCTGACACTATTACACTCACACAGCTACACAGATTCTTTAAGGGATCAGAGAATCAAAAGCAGGACCAATTCACCGATTTTTAGTCAATATGGTGCTGCTTCCAGCTGCTACCCATATAGAGTTAAAGGGTCTGTGTTAATGCCACTTAATCACCAGGCAAAGTGAGGCACACCGAGATTTTTAACCTCAGGTGAAGTTAAGAGTGTATTAGTAAAAATACTATGGAAAACATCACAGCTTCAGCTACTCTGCAACTGTGGCTGTTCTTTTGTTTGTATTACAGCATTTGCAGTTCTCTCCTCCCCTCTCCCATTCTTTTGTGGGTTTCTGAAGGGGAAGAAACACAAACACATATACACAAGCATGGAAATAAAGAACCAGTTCTAAATTAAAGACAAGTACAAAACATACACATGTCAGTTCACACCACCTAGTACAGGTGCTTACTTTAGTGACGCAAATAAATCAAGATATAAAGTGACTAATGGCTCAGAATCCCCAGTAAATTTCTAGCATTAAGTACCTCAGGACACACCACTTTGTCCACCAAGGATAAATCACAAGTCACATCACCTTTTTTATAACAGAGCTGGATCTTGTACTACTCGGTGATGTTGCATTACAGTGGATGAGAACAAGATTTTTTCAGACTCCTAAATGAAAGGCAAAAGGCAAATTAAACCAGTTAAAAGACTCCTCCAGGACTGCCAGGCTCTGATTTGCAGCACAGCTGAAATCACCACTCACGCTTCACCATGTAAGCATCAGGAACCAGATACCCTTGGGATACCATGAGTTCACATATTTGTTTTCCTCAATTTTACTTCGCACTCCACACCCCCCAGGGTAAAGAGTTAACATCAATCCCATATTATTACACCCTCCCAACATTGTCAGTTCAAGGTAATGATTTCACCAGATCAAAAGACCTATGGATTCACTTGTACTGAAAATGCTCTAGCACAGCAAAAGGGGCAGGCAAAAAAATACAGGAATCCCCAGAGAACAGTGTACTTTAGCTACCCAAATACCGAATATCTGAAGATATTTGTGGTACCTATGCTAGACCTTTTAGACTCACTACTCCTAGATTTTTGTCAGGCACCCTCAGTAACAGAGTGTAAATAAAGACATACGTATTTCCCCCATACTGTTCCACATGGCCATGCCTTATCTGCTGTAATTCACCCCACATGGAGGCTTCAGTTGATTCTGATGAGATGTTTGGTCAAGCTGACAGATCAGAGCCTTCCTTAGGGGAGAGAGAAAAATGACAAAGGTTATCTTCCCCAAAAGAGCTCATAAGAAAAGAGCACAGTTGTCCTTACTGTAAGTAGTACCAGGAGTTTTGGATTCATCACTTCTCACTAGAGTTTCTGTAACAAAGCCCATTTCTCACATGTGCTCCAAGTCTCCTCTGACCTGTCAACTCCCATCCCACATCCTAGTCTGTGGGAAGTACTGGAATTAAATCTCCATATTCTGACAATAACCTTCACTGTCTCCCAACAACAGAAACACAGGAAGCCTTGGAAATTGAAACAAATATGTCATTTTATCAACATCTTTCCTGTTCATTCTGAAATATTCTGAAAAATATTTCAATTTGTGGTTGTACAAGATGTCTGCTGCTTGCTGCAAAACCATCCCTTTTATTTTTCCACTTATAATTGTCAAACACTCTTTTAAGAACAAAAAAAAAAGGAAGATAAATTCCATACACAGTTGTACCGCACCTTTCTCTGCTTGTTTTTTACTACTTTGGAACTGGGATGCATAGAAAAGGGAAAAAAAATCCTTTTTTCTAGGCATCAGAGAAGCTTTCCCAAAAGGTTCTTCACATCGACAGGAATACAACATAGTTCCCAAGAAAAAAATAATGAAAAATATTAAAAGGATGCATTATTTCAGCATAAATTCTACATGTTCTCTCAGTCACCTGCTCCTCCAAGGACATTCTTTTTCCTCACAAAAGGTTAAGTAGCTCTGTCTCCGAGTTGACAGCTGTCAGCAGAACTTAAGCTGTATAAAGACTGATATCTCGCTTGCCAGACAGATTTCATTACTTAGCGAAAAAAGAAAAAAAAACAAGAGAAAGTAGTACGGCAAGGCTTCCTCGTCAGCTCCACACAACGAATCGCTTCCCACACGCACACCGCAACTTTTAAGGAATACAAGCAGGAAAGCGCACTGGGTTATTCTAACATAACCCGAGGGAGGGATGGCGAGTGGATCCCTCGCAGGGGGAGAGAAGGGGAAGGGTCCCTCAGAGACGGGGGGAACGGAGGTCACAGGCGCTGCCCCTCATCGTCCTCCCCGCTGCCCCCTCCCCGCAGCCCGGCCCGGGACCGCCCGGCCCGGCCCCGGCACCCACCGCCGAGCCAGTCGGAGGAGATGTTCTGCAGCATGGTGAAGGGGACGCAGAAGAAGGCGATGAGGAGGTCGCTGAGCGCCAGGGAGCAGATGAAGATGTTGGTGACGGTCCTCATGGCTTTGCTGCGGGTCACCACGTAGAGCACCAGGCAGTTGCCGAAGAGCGCCAGGGCGAAGATGAGAACGCAGATGAGGACGAAGGCTACCTTGGTGCGCCCCGGCAGCTCCGGGATGTACACCAGCGGCTGCAGCCCGTAGAGGGCAATGAACT
>VZTF01006178.1:296072-335651 GCA_013397755.1 Cnemophilus loriae
GCCCAAGGTGGGTGCTGAAACTCCCAAGCCAACCTCTGCTCACGTTCGGATCAGGCTGAGAGGGAAATGAAAGAGATGATGCTGTGGGAGCACGGCTGCCCTTGCGTGAGGTGAGGCTCATGCCACCCACAGCTGGTCAGGCTGCTGCTGGTCCATGCCCAGCCCAAACGAAGGCAGCACAGGGATTTTATCTGCCCTTCCAGCCCGCTTTGTGCCAATGCCACTACAGGCCCTCCCCCCAAAGCTCGGACAGAAAAGTAATTTTCCAAACTTTGGCCATTGAACTCAGTTAGGGGACAGAAGGCTCCTGAAGACCCCTTTCCCAGCAGTACAACCGCTCTTGCCAGAGGAAACCTGACCAAATCCCATCCCACACAACCTTGCTGGTGAGGTTACTCAGGTAAGGTCGTGGAGGCTACTAAGGTGCACTCAGCTAACTGGCTGCAAAAAAAAAAAAGCCTCTGCAGTTTAAATATGAATAATAATGACAGTTAATGTCTAACAGAGGGACCAAGTTGAAAATATGCATGGATTTCTCTTCCAAGCTGGCTTAAATTGCACAGTACAGCTTTCTCACCAGCACAGATAATATCCCCTTTGTACTGTACAATAATACTTTGAATAACAACAACTTGCTTTAATCAGTCACATAAGAAATTACCAAAAAGTATCCAGAGAAGGCAATAACAATACGGAAACCTGTTCTGGCAACACTTCCCACCCCCACAGAGATAGATGTTTCATAGGGAAACCACATCATCAGGGAGAATGCTTCAAAATTAGATTTTGTATAGAATAGATGCTCTGTGCCCTGGGTGCATAACTTCACCTGTACAAGGGAACTCTAGAAAAGAATGAAGAAAAGTCTAGCAAAAGCTGTCTTTTTATAGAGTTTCTGGCTTGCCAAGGAAAACTGGAGAAGGAAGAGTTCACCACCAATTCATTTTTAGCAAAATAAATATGCTCAACTAGACCAAAGAGATTTTGTATCATCTTTGGGAAAAAAAAAAAAAATTCTGTTAAGTGGAAATCAATGGAGAGAAGCTCCAACGCCTGCACTAACCTGCGCTGGTTCACTCCTCCAAGTGCTGATAAGCCTCTCTTAAGGTGCAGGTCCATGGCAAAGACTGTCTTTGCCATCCCATGGTGAAAGGAGATGTCACTTCTCTTCAGTGCAGTACTGCTGTGTGTTTTCCACTCGAGATCAATGTCATCAGGCTCCTCCTCTGACAGGCTTTCTAAGCCTTGTTCTGGAAGGCAAATGCTCGTTAGACTGACTTAGATGCTGACAGCCCCTTTCCCATTCCCTTAGGCCTGCCTTGTTGGCTAGAAAAGCTTGGCCTTTTAGTCTCATTATGATCCTGCTGAGCTTATGCTCCGTATCACACGGACAGACTTCTTTTGAGGTCAATTTTCCCAGCACCTTCCCTCGGACTATCCATTAACCACACCAGGTACAGCCTGAAGCCACCATCGTGTACTCTGTTCGCACATCCTTTCCTGTGCCTCTTTTTCTTTTCCCTCTTGCCCCTCCACTTTGTGCTGGTAACAGAAACCTCATTTAGGAGCTCTCCTATTAACAAACAAGCCAGATGCATTTAAGCAGATTTAATTCCTATTAGAGGTAAAGGGCCAGTCTGTCATCGTGGACTGCAGTGCTGTGTCGTTCATTGTAAAAAGCATCCAAGTGGATCAGGAACAAATAAATGGGAATAAGCTCTTACCTAAATGTTGCAGATATAGTCTGGGTTTATGGTTAGCACGGACATTTGTTTTTTCATATATCCTTGTTTTATTACTATGATTGCTCACTACATGCAATCAAACAGCATTAAAAATGAGCACCATCTGAATGGTTATTCCACAGCACACAAACAAATCTTGGAGCTGTAGGCAAGGGGAGGGTACCATCGCATCTAGCATGGATTTAGCTGGGTTTTTCTGCATGCAAAGAAAGGCACAGTGCAGGTAATTTTACAGGTAAGTTTTCTTGTTAATACTTACCTACATGGAGAAGATAAATGCGGGATATACAGAAACTTTCATTTTCTTTGAGCATTATCCATCCTGTTTGCTGAAACAATAAGAGCAGGGTCATCATACAGGTTGTAGGGCAAATCACCAGTAACTGTATTTCCCAGCTCCTTGACTTGAATGAAATTGAATTTGGAGTTAAAAGGGTTGCATTACAAAAAGTGACCTCATCTTAAACCTGTTGAAATTACTGAAATGACTTCTCTGCTTCCCTGGGCTACAAAAAATTGGCAGATAGTGAAAAGTGTTTACTTTTCAGGGCAGCGCCTCGTGTTCTGCCTTATCCTGCACGCCACTGCTCCAGCTCCTGCTGCTTCCTGCAGCCACAAAGCAAAGGGGGCTGCCCTGGCTCTCCCCACTGTCTTTCAGCTCCTCAGTGAAATCACCAGCCATGTAAACATGTTTCGTCTAGAACAGGGAAGAGAGGCTGTGCAAGTGTTCTCAACCAAAAAAGGTATGGAACTGCCTTGTCAAACAAAAGGGGCTTTTTTTCCTTAATTAATAATCCTAATTCAAAGATTTCAGCAACTTCCCTGCTGCCTTGCTCACCAAAATATGTACATACATACATACCTTGATTTGTCCTGCATGACTGTTTTCAGATTTTAATGATGATTTTTTTCTTATTCTTATCAGCAACCTCCAAATCAACTTCTGGTTCCGTTGCAGTCTATGGAGTTCTGATATTTACATCAACAGGACACGGGTCGTGCCCTTACATAACCTTTGCAATAACGAATTAATCTCTGCTCTAAATTTTGAGAAGCTGTAGCATGCTGTAAACAAAAAAAAAAAGACTATTAGTAGCCTATACATAACAATAATAAATTACAAGGCACTGTTCTGTTCCTTTGACAATTATTTATTAAACTGATGCATTTACAAATATAAAGCAGGGTTTGAAAAAACCCAAAATCCTCCAGTAAATAATTGATTATATGGAAGCAATGCATTTCTCATTATTCTTAATTGAAAAAAAAAAATTAAGCCTCCTACTAATTAATTGGCTAGAAACATTTTACTTCTGCATCTAGAATCCCAGTGGAAAAAAACTTGCAACTTGAACACAGATCAAATCTTGGGTAATTCTCCTTTGGCTTCAGAAGGATTGTATATTCTTTGGTCACAAACTGACAGACTGGTAAGCACAGAAAGGTGTGAAATATATGTTGTACCATATTGCACTCTGTCAAAACCACTCATTTCTTCGTGCCACCATATGTGGTGTTTTTTTGTTTTTTTTTTGCCTACATGATTTATCTGCATGGCATTTCCTTCTCATTCAAAAGAGTCAGTGGATTTTCTGCAGACTGAGAAATCCCGTTAGTTAGTTTGTAACCTTTTCTCCTACAGAGAGGAAAGAAGCTGTACTTGCACTCTGTTTCCCTCCTAACAGCACGCAAAAAGACCCACACCTGGCAGCTGTGAAAAAAGGGGAGACAATAAAGAATGTGCATTCATAGTTTTGCATCAGTTTTGACAACTGAGCATGAAGTTTGCAAAAACTGTACAGCACACATTTGGAACACTGACAAAGTACATACTTACTGTATAGTCCTAAACCAGACATTTTAAACCAAATTTTTTTCTTTCCAAAGCTACTCATACTGTCTAGTTCAGGCAAAAGAGGTGGCAGAACTGCTAACAAAAGAACCCCTTTCCTCCTCCTCTTTCATTCTCTCGACACATCAAAACGCTGTGGAAGAGACAATTCAGATCCATGTTACCAACTTTTAAACAGCCACTGCAACGCATGATTAAGTAAACCTTACTGGCCTTGGATCCTTTGGTAGATTTGTTGGGGATGAACTCACCTTCTGATCCAGATGAGTACCACAGCTTTTAGGATGATTCTTTAAAGCAATGGAACAGCTTACCATCATTATTAGGTAATTTTAGGTTAAGCCAGAAATAGAGTGGCTTTTAAAATTGTCAAAGCAGCCTCTGAAACATTAGATAAATTTAGATAGAGTATTTGCTGTTGTTGAGAACATACGTTTGAAGAGAGCACTGAGGCTAAAACTTCAACTTTAGATTTACATGCTTTTATACACTTAGACAAACAAACTGTAAATTATCTTGGAAAAGGGAAAACTCAACAGTAGTTGGACTAGAATCTTACTTGGTATCTAAGGATACCACTCAAAGTTGGTCTTATCAGTGTATACTTAATTTTGGCTATTGTCTCATCCTCATGCATGCTTTACTCTCCATCACTTGTGGAGACAGGCAGCTTCCACAAAACAATATTTATGAAGAGAAGCATCAATCCCTAAAGCAGAGTAGCACGCAGTTGCAAAGTACGTTGGAGTGGCTGAACAGAAAATAAATTATGTTAACTTAGCGCATCGGCTCAACTCCAAATGTTTTGTCTCCCACTGTGTGGCTGTGCTGATAAACACTGCTGGCTGGTAATCTTTATTCTTGTGAAGCCTCATGTCTCTGCACCTCTAGATTTAGTCATCCCCACTGAGCTTTATAACCCAGCCCCTTCTATTTGTGCTATTAATGCGCAGTGTGGGCATGGCAGGGTAGGGGACACAAACCTTAGAGCCTTGTAGAGATTTGCTGGTCGTACTTGATACAATAAAAAATAATTGTAAATATTATTTTATAAATAAATAAAACAGCAAATAAATGAGAAAGAACTGCATGCATGGACTGGTCTTGGTTTAAGCTTGGGAAGCCCAGCCTCACCAGGCTGCAGGTACTCCAACAATTCCCGATGGGACCCTGCCACTGTGATACCCGTGAAGAATCAACACAAAGACTAACTTGATGCCTTAGAGAAAAGGTAGCCTAGTGCAGGCTCTGACTCACCCAAACCAAGACTTGGTTGCTCAGGCTGTTCTGACATTATTTGATTTACAGTTTCTATCCTCTGCACTGGATCCCAGCCCCTCAAATTGTACAGCTGGCGCAGAATTCATTGAGTTCATTGAGCAAGAGCCTTTTAAAATCACCTCAAGAAATCGTTCCCTTCCTTCAAAAGAAGCACATTTCTCATAGTTCCTGGTGCATGGGACATTAACCTCCACTTACTTTTACCCCACCTTCTGACAACCTTCCCTTAGGCTGCTTCCTGGGTTTTCTTCCTACTGCAAATGAATACTTTTTTTAGCAAAGTCTGTTCTGGACTGGGACTTATTCTTTTAGACACTTTGACTCCTCCTGCCATTTGTCATCCCAAGAATGTTTAGTGAACTGGTGGAATCAAAAATAAGCTGCAGCAAGCACAATGCTTGAAGGAAATAATTTAATGTACTTGCTTTTTCTATTTTCCTTCCTTTTCTCCCCTATTCCCTTTCCTCATGCAAATGAAGTAAAAAAAGAAAACGGTCAAATGTTCCACAACTTTAAAAAAATGACATATGTTATATATAATATGTAACTGGGGGTTTGGGGTTTTTTTTGAAGAGTGAGTTTAATTTTTAAAAATTAGATACTTAGGATGTGCAAATAGCATTTGATATACATGCCAAAATACTAAGCCATATATTAATTGGGTTTTTAAGTTCCTTCCTTGTGCTTGTGCTGAGCAGCAGTTCATCCATCCTCAATTCACTAAAACTTTTCCATTTCCATAGACAATTCCAACTGGTATTCTCTTTTATCCACATATGCAGAAAACCAGCTATTTTTTGCCACCAGTTATCAACTGCCACAGTTTGCCTAGATATGAAATTAAATTTCTTCATCTTCTGATTTAATATCAAGTCTAAACCCTGGCCCAGTCTCATTTGTGAGGAATGGTCACAAATCCTGCAAAAAGCAGTGTTCTCCCTGGCCAGCCGCAAATCTATTTCTGTTCTCGGAGTATCAGGAGACAACAGCAACAGCACCATGATGCAAATACCCTCACTCCTTGTAGCCCTCGTGTCATTTTCATTTCCTTCAATGATTTCCAGATGACTTGTATCCAAAAGTCAGTTCTAAACCTCCTATAAATCTCATTTGCACCTACAGAGAAAGGTTTGCAAGAGCAACTCTTCTTTCATCTAAAAATCTTTCAGCTGTCTGCTCAGCCCCAAATATATTAGAGAGTCCGAAAACCCCTTGCTTGTTCTGCCACCCTAAGTAACTGTTTTTGTAGTAATTTTTAAGACTTTGGTTGACTGTCACACAAAGCCTTATCCAATTGTAAAAGGCCAAATACCTGGCACAGCTTTTAGCTGTTAGCATTCTATTTATCTTGCACCAGAATTAATTCTCCACCTAAGAGCGGACACAGTCATTTCCACATTTTCATTCAAGAAGTAAAATATAACAGTAATTTCATTTTCTGCTAGTCGAATTCTCATTTTCTTCCTTTCTAGCAACGCTAGTACCCAGCTTTGTCACATGCAACATATGGTGTTAAATGTCTGTACTGCAGTGACCTGGATCTTTTGCTTCTCAAGTAAAGAACTACTTACCACAAAACCACTGAGTCAGTTCTAGATGTCAGCTTAAAATTGAGGAAGTCTTTGGATCTAAGCTTCCACAGGGACGTGGAGAATATGGCGTTAGAGGGATTGAAAAGGGAAGCTGCACCATTTTGGAAAAAAGCACTTATGATATCTGTTATTAGCATTTAAATTTAAGTTACCATTGTGATTTGGTGTATTATTATTAAAATACTGTGATGTGAAGATTATCATACTGTAATGCTCTCAATAATTTTAAATGTTTCTATTTATAATCATTCATTTCACATTGTCAAGTAGAGATTTAAGCTATTTTCACCTATAATGACTGTGTGAACAGAATTTCCGTGTCTCATTTTCACATATCAAATACACCTTGGGGAAGGTTCTTTTCCGAATAATATAATGCTGCACATCTATATGTCAGGTATTCAGTGATATAAATTACCCTAAATTATTCCTGAAAGAGAAATCCTTGTTATAAAATATACTTTAAAAGGTGAAATGAGCTCATTAAACTTCTGTAAGCAAGATATCAGAATCCTACCTCCTGGCCAAGTGAAAACACTGATTCACCAATAATCTTTTGAAAAGCTCACCAAAAGACCTTGAGATCTGCAGCAGAGTTCAGGACAGTTCACTGCTGGCAACATCATGGCAATGATCCATATTTTGCTTCAGGATAGTGGATTTCGTGCTTCATAGCTGCTGCATCTCCAAGAACAGCTTTTGCTTTCTGAAAAGATACTGGTAAGTAGTTAATATACGTTCTGGCATTTTACGAGCTTTAAAGGCTGCACTTTCCAAACTCTGGAGCAAAGCGACTGATTGACTTTTTACCCTTTTTACCCTTGTCTTACATAAACACTTAGAAATCACAACTCCTCTTGGACCAAATGCCAACAGTAGCAGGTAAACAGAAGATGCCGTATTCACTTCCACGTAATTATTTTTTTCTATGTAAGATGACTATTTACAAGCCTTTAAAAATCCTTTTATAAGTTACAATGGGTTTATAAAGGAAAAATAACTACTTCAAATACGAAAAAGTGTTGCTGAGAAATCACGTGGGGAAAAAGCTGATGAATAGAATAAGAAACCTTGGAACTTTAGACTGCAACAGAAATAACTAGGGAAGATCAACATAAAAGTACTAGCAAAATTTGGTAGTATTGCTTGGCCTCATAATTCCCTTCCATGACAGAGCTTTCAGAGTAAATAGAGTGACATGAAGGCTGCCCACCAGGACATAAAATATTTCTTATCCTTTTTGATGAAATCAGAATTAAACACTCAGACTTGTTTTCATGTAAGAGTCTTCCTACTGTGATTAATCTGCACTTTCTCTGAGAAAGTAATTAAAACAATTGCACTTCTATGAAAGATTTTCAAAAAACATCTGATGGTTTAACAAGTACTAGTCCCAGTGAAAGGCACCGTTACTTAGGAGACTCTCAGGAAATGGCTATTCCTACCCTTTCTGATCTGGGAGTTTGCTGCTTTGCCATGATTTGAGCAGCAGCTGAATTTGTGCCTCTAAACTCCACAGGGTTTTATTGCATCCAAGAACATTCTATCCCCTGCATGTTTGGTCTGATTGGCAGCACTTTCCTAATTAAAAGATAATCACAATATTTCAGACAGGATTAAAACAAAAATCAGCTCATGAAATACCCTGTGCACCACTCTACTTCAGACAATCCACACGGTATTGAAGGATAAATCCCAGGCGCAGGACAGCCAATTTGGGGCTCATGTGAGTGCTAATGAGGCTTTGGCTGTAAGCTGAGTATCATTTAAGCATTTTTTAAAATTGCTGTGACTGGTGACCTTGCTGCAATGCTATTGCACCATGGTTTAGTTAGATGTGATTAATTTCACATAACCCTTATTATTCTGAATTAGATCAGCTTGCTCCAAATGAGCAATTTCTTTGTTTCAATTAGAATATTAAATCATTCTTCTTCCTTTCTAGTGTTTTGCATAATGTCAGCTACACAAGGCAGCATCATGTGCTACACAGCAAGAGGTTTGTGCTAGCACATTTCTGCTGCTTGCATTGCTGTTACCACCTGCTGTCCCCAGCAATAAAATTTAAAGAAGGGGATGTATGTGCAAACACACAGATTTCAAGGTACAGGCAGATTCCAAGGTGTAATTATAAATAAATTAGTTTAGGGCATTTAACTGAAGGCGTATTAAAAATTCCAGGATCAACAGCATACTGCATACATTGAATTTTGTGCTTTTAAGGGTTTGGAGGTTGTTTTCCACTTGGCTAAAGATGATGGTGATGACTTCTGGGACAGGTTGGGTAGTTCACTTTCAGTTAACGCATCTCCATGAATGAAGTGTCACCTAACGTCACGTAAAGTTAACAGTAGGAAAAGGTACAACTTGTCACACAGTCACAGCAAATCAACGAGGTAGTCACTGGGCTGGCAAAAGCATTGGCAAGCAGAAGACTGAGGGGAAAGAACAGGAGTGGGAAGAGATGGGATCTCACTCTCATAGTCCCTGTGGGCAAAACAAGAGTTCATCTCCCCCTTCAAGCACCGCTGCTGCACTAGGTTATACATTGCTTTTGAGTAACAGGTTAAAAGCAAATCTAGTTACAAAAGAATTAGAAATATTCAATTATTGAATAACCAAATGTAATCAACTAGAAAAAGAGACGTGTAGGATTTTCATTGTCTGTCACGGAATTTCAGTCTAAGGCTGAAACAACAAAAAGCTCTCCTAGGTAGGTGCAACCACCAAGGACCATAATTTTGGATAGTTTTATGCACTGGGGCAGTATTAAACAAGAAGCTTTTATAGGTACCTAAAATAAGAGAAGAGTTCTTTGCACAGGAAGCAACTTCTTCAGAGTAATCCAAGGATAAAAAAAGTCAACGAAGCAAGAAAAAACACTAACGATTAAATTGCGTAAAAGATCCTGGGAATCTTAAATTAACTGAAGTGCAATGGAACAATCTGATCTTTAAACAGTATCAGTGAGCATTTTTGGCACGATTTACTTTTCACATTACAGAAATATATTCAGGGCTGTTGTGGTCTTTGTTTTGTACGAATGTGAGTGGTTTACAAAGCAAACACCACGTGTGGAATCGTTTTAGTTTGAGAGCCAGGAAAAGTCAACGTTTTTACAAAACCTTACCAATGCATCAGCCTATGCAATGCCAATATGTTGAATGCGAGATGCAGTTCTGATTCCTCTCAGTTTAAAGACATTCAAGCCAAGCTGGAAAAGGTGTGGAGAAGGATGGTTAATGGGACCAAGTTTTCTTGCGACCAAAACTCTTCAGCTTGGAAATGTGTGATTAAAGAGGAGACACAATAGGAATCTAAGAGAATAATACTGAGTGACAGAAGCTGGTGAAGTGAGCATGGCTGTTTCTTACAACAAACTAACACAAAAAACCCAAAACCAAATTAATTTCTCTGGTTATGTTTTCTGTTTTCAAGCTGACTACAGCATAAAATATTAAACCCACAATTCTGAGAAGACAAATAGCGTTTAGTTTTCCAGGTTATTAAGTCCATTGTGTTGAAATATTATATGCCACGAAAAAAAAGAATTATATAAAAAATAATTACTCAGAGCAAAAACTAGAGATGGTCATTAGTAAACATCATACCTTGTCATTCCCAGCTCCAGCAAGCTGCCAAATCTCGATGACTCGGGTTTTTGTTCATTGCTAACTTCAGGTTCTAGGCTGACAACACTTAACAAGCTTTGGAAATTGCCCTTCCTTGACTGTTATCCAGAGAAAAGTAAAAATCACCTCAAACCTACAAGAATCATTAAACATAAAGAAGAGCTTTTAAGACACAACTAAGTCCAGCTGTGAAGTGTCCCTTCCGTGTCACTGCCCAGCCTACCTGACATGAGCTGCTGCTTGGGTCAGAGCCCCCGGCAGGAGAAGTGGAGCAAGAGCTGTGTGATGGGTGGCAGCTGTGCTGGGGCCATTGCTGTGAAACATCTGCTGGGGAGAAACAGACCAGGAAGACACAGTAACCAGATGAACTGAGGCTTGAGGAAGACCGAAGGAAAAGCAAGATGCCTGCAGGAATCTTTTCTCTAGTGCAGGCTCCATCTGATTTCCTGTCTGGTAAGCCCAATCCTCTGCCCGAGGGCCCATTTATGAGTTACATTACATTCACAAATGGAAGCAACATGCTTCACCTTGTGCTGGTTGAACAGTGATGAAGAAACACGGGATAGAGGAGAGAGGGGGCAGAAAGTGGTTACTGGACATGGAAATGGCATTTGCAGTTGCCGCTGATTTTAAGTGACAGCTGAACTTCACCTGTGTTCAGGAAAAAAGTATTATTTTCTAATTTCTCTGTCTTCCGCATCCTCAAGTTAATGACAGTCAAGCTATTTCAGTGCACAACTGAAAAAGATTTTTTAAGTTACTTTTTCTGAATAAAAAGCCTGCAGCTTAGAGAGTTTTGCCTAAATACATTTTCTACCAGGAATGACATTTGAAATAATTTCATTTTTTAAACATAACCTAGAATTTTTAGAATTGGTAATTAAGCACCAACATTGTAAAGAATGAAAACCACCAGATGAGGAAAGTCACTGACTGAGGAATTGGTAATGGAGTTTTTTGATAGCTGTCCAAGTGAACTGTTATGAATTGATCCTGTAGACTTGGCTTCCCTGCAAATCAGCTTACCACAAAAGTTATCATTCAGTGCAGCTCAGCTGCTCTCTGCGAACCAATTAAGTATGAATGCTAAAGGAAAGGAGAGTTGGGTATGAAAACATGATTGCTTCCTGTTGCTTTAAGTCACATTGCTTTATATCAGTCCTCATTATTTATTCTTATCTTTTTGCCTTTGCCAAGAACTATCATTGAGGTCCTTTTCTTATCATCTCCATGGAAAAACAAAGAGTGCATTTTCCACAAGATGTTATTATGGATTTTTTTTTTTAATTCAGAGGCAAAATAAGTACCACAGCAATCAGACACTTGGCATTTAAGATTTAATAAGTTTAAAGAGCTTCAGAGAAGCATCTGCCAGATTTTGAGATTTCATTTGAGAAGGGCATATCCATCTTTTCTTACCTTTATAAAACTCTGCTAACTCCAGAAATTACCCTACCTCATCACGTGAACTTCTACAGAAGAGTACTGCAGAAAACTCATGACACAATTTTTCTTGCCATCTCTCAAGATCTCACAGAGGCCTAGACTGGGACTCTTTTCCATTTTAATATGGTTCACTGAAAATATTGTTACAGACACAAGCTGAAAGCCTGAAACACCTGATACCTAAGATACCTAAGAAATGTTTCAGGAGAAAGTTGTCCCTGTTTCACCTGCTCCTGAGCCACATTATTTTTTCCCACCTTCAAGTAGCTGCTCATCTTCTCAAGTGTTCTTAGTGTGCTTGGAAAGAGCTGTCAGCTTCTCCCTCAGACACTGTTTTGTTGGTTATTTACTGGGAAAAATAACTCTGGAGGGAACCTCACGTGTCATTTGTCAGCTCTGTTTTGTTCTTATTTAAAGGCATGACTCATTGAGCTGAGGTATACAGCATAAATAAACAGCATGTCAGACAGCAAGTGCTAGGTTGGCCTGGTATCCCTTTTTGTCCTCTGTTCCTGTCACTTAAATCCCCGAAGTTTTGCTTTCTTCTGACCACAGTGCAGCTCTCAACCCTCTGGGAATGAGAAAGCCCTGACCGTTTTCAAGAACCACAGTCCTTTGGGAATCTGGCATAAATAAGTAGCTGTTATTGTTATTCCATTGTCCTCAGACCTCTCACAGGTAGCCCACGGTAGCCAGGCTGAGCCTTCCCTGTTGCAGGGGCTGCCCCAAAGTGAGGGCTGGCACAGCAGCGCCACAAGAAAGGATACCTGAAATGTGAATGAGCTCCTAAGAAATGCTGCCAGGTAATTAAAACTGTAATATTGAGATGATAGACAAGGCAATCACCTCTGAACAAAGAGATTCCTTAACGTTGTCACAGGCTGAGCATAGTAGTGTCAAAAACCTGCTCTAGTTAGCTGGCATGTGGGAATTACTTCATACTCTTTTTTTTTAGGTACAACCATTCCCCACATGCCTTTTCCAAGAGCTGAATTTACTATATCCTTCCAAAAAAAAAAAAATTGTAATATTTTATGTTTAAAACATTTTCAATGAATGATTCTTTCGGCTGAGCCTGAATTCAAAG
The DNA here is from genome assembly GCA_013397755.1 of Cnemophilus loriae. Classification (NCBI taxonomy): domain Eukaryota; kingdom Metazoa; phylum Chordata; class Aves; order Passeriformes; family Corvidae; genus Cnemophilus; species Cnemophilus loriae. The sequence continues at coordinate 308,708 of VZTF01006178.1, forward strand.
TTGTAGTAAGAGCCACTGTGTTCTTCTCTCTGTTGTGAAACAAGATAATACACCTTTGAAAATAGGCCCATGTTGTACAGCTGGGTGAAGGAAATTGCTTCCCACCATTCATCTGCTAGCCCTTATTAAACTACTTAGACTGGGACATCAGGACTACAGTATATATCTTTAAATTTTGAAGTCTATCATGTGATAAACACAAATGCCACCATCTACTAACAAAACATTTCTGAAGCAATAAAGTTTTCACTATACTAAACAAATGCATATTTATTAACTTAGTCTCAAGTTTATGCATTACTCTGACTTAAAAAAAAAAAATCTAAAATAATTGGTAGGAGGACCAAATCAGCTTTTTCGTGTGTGTTAACCTTATACACAATGCCTGCCCTTGGAAAATAATTCTCTAGTTTCCTTTTAGCAAACCCATGTAAGTGTGTGCCAAAATGGGATTTTCATTTGGTCAACCTAGACTATATAACTGGGTCTTTTCACTGATTTCTTTGTGCCAAAAACTGCAGCTCAAAGAATATGGTTTGTTTCAAGGAGCTGTGGTAGCAGCTTTTCCCTAAATTAGTGAGGTTATTTCAGTCATTATGTTTATTATCCCAGAATAATGATTAGGATCTGGTACCATTGCCCATGGTACAAAATGTGTACTTATGGCTGATATATTTTCAGTAAAGAGTTTGACAGCTGCAGCTATCTAACAATAAATATTCTTCTCAAGACTGAAAACCTCAGTAAATTCTCTCTTTCTCTTACAGTCCACTACTAATTTCTAATACAATACTCATTGCATTCTCTCTTCAGGTTTTCACATACGGCTGTAGGTGACGCATAGCGATAGGACTAATTAATTTTAACAATACTTTCCAACCAGAGCTGGAAATGTCAGCCAGTTTCTTTCATAGGTTTATGGTGAATTTTTTTAAATGAAAAAAAATAGCACTTGGAATCCAGTTTTGAATGGAATTCACAGTGAAACTGTAACTCAAGTGGGTGTGCTCCAGGTACCCTACTTTCAAGGGCCACGTAACTATTGCAGCACTGGCTTCTCTTTCAAGGCCTTTTCCAGTAAAACACCAAGAAAAAATGTAAACACAAGTTTCCAATGCATCTCAAAACTCTAAGTTACCATCCTTTAATTGGGGGATTTGGAGAGATGAGAAACCTTGACAGGCACTCAAGCTTAAAAACAACCCCCAGCATTTTCATTTCATGTCCCGGAAAGACTTGGCAACAATTGCTGACACACAATCCAAAGCAACTTTGTTTTCAACTTCCAGGATGCAATTCAGGAAGCAATTGCTTTGGTGGCAAACCTGGCCTAACAAGCACATGGTTTTGCCTCCTGTGCCCTGCTGCACAGTTGTCTTGTGGATTCATGGATTTCTACCCTACCACTGAAACAGCAAGCCAACGCACAGAGATTTATATTACAATTTAAATTATTACAGGAATAGGCCTGCATGGCTGATGCTATTACCTTATGAAATTATGAAGTAATTTTTTTTAAAGGTTAGGACCAAGATCTTAAACTGGCTTTGGAAGCTGGCCAGAACATCCTGCAGTACTGTGAACATACAGCAGCATATTCTTGGAAAATGAGTGTTGAAAGAGTCAGGCCATTTTGTTTGGTTCCTGTGGACAACAGGTACCGTTTTCCTAAAGACATCCGATAATACAACTGGAGGTGACCGGTATGTGGATGCCCACCGCTAGGTCCAAACAATGAGGGCTTTTACAAAGCAGAAGGATTAGGCTTTTTTATCACCTGTGGCTAGCAATACATTCGATAGGAACTCCAGGAGTCTTCCAATTACAGTCAGCAATGCCTCTGTCACACTAGGAAATGAGAAAAAAGACCAAGAATTTGAATTTGCCAGCTGCTTCTTACTTCAACATTTGTATACATGCAGATGCCATTTCTGCCAGGAAACTGGGAAAACTTGTTTTTGGTCATGAAACCTTTTTATTCCCATGATAACTTTCCTTCCAAACTTCAAATGATTATTTTTACTAACAAAAGGTAGTTCAGAATAAATTATAGAGAAGATGTCTACAGAGCATTCATTTCAAGAGATAATCACTCTCACTTTGCCACCAGCAGCAGCTTAATGAAAACAGCAGGTGTTTGGCAGTGTCTTACAGGCTTTATATACACCCAGCCCTGGAGATGTCACCAATCCCGAGAGTCACAGTAAGAGTCAAGTCCTCAAGGCAATATTCCTTCCTTCTCCGACTTGTCAAACTTTTGAAAACAGCCAACAACAACAACAAAAAAGTCAATAAGAGTGATTTCTGCAGGCATTCCTAGGTCTGCTTTCAGATGAAATTAGTTCCCTGGAAAACAGCACTTACCTGTAGGATTCCAATGGCAACCGGCTGCTGGAACCACTTCTAATTACTATCCTGTTCTTCACTGGAAGATTTCTTTTCTGCAGTGCCCTCATGTTTTTACAGGTGTACTTCGTCTAAACTTGTTCCCCTTAAAACTGGTCATGTTTGGCAACAGAAAAGATACAAGAGGAAATGACTGACCACGTTTAAATCTTTAATCTCTCAGCCCAGTGAAGGGCAGTCCCTGTTTTTGGGCTGCTTAAATAATTCTGCTGCATTCCCTCTGAGAGCAGTGTCCTCCCATGCTGGCACCTGAAGAAAAGTCTGCATATAAAAATTAATATAAACACACATTTTCAGGCAGAGAGAAAAGCACATGAGAAATAAGGTATCCTCAATGCTTTGGAGACAGAGGAGTTAGCACCACCAAGAGAGATGAAGTCTGAGAGTAGAGCAGGGAAAGAGAACAGTACCATGCTTACCATTACCATCCATTCTGAAAGCATTAACTCCACACATTTCCACTTGTCAACTCAATCAGCCACAGAGGAGCAAGAATAACCCTTACAGCATTATGTTTGCATAACTGTAGTCAAAGTTTCCAGTTTTCTCTTAGTTTACTGAGTCAAATAAGTTTTGAACTATTAGGCTGGACTTAAGTAGTCTATCTTGCATACTTATCCCCCAGAGAAAAACCTCTCTTGCAATGCACTAATACTTGCATTGACAAACAGGGTTTTTCCTAGACCTGAAATGTCACAGGATGTTTTTATAAAGTCAGGCTCACTTCTCAGAAGAAAAGTTTCTCTTGAATGGCTACAAGTGATTCCCTTTCTGATTAATTTCCTCCTTTAACTCTGCACAGTGGCAGGTTGCAAAGCCCTCTTAAAGCTGTTGGTGAGATCACAGTGATCTACCTCACCCGGTGGCTGCGATGGTACGGAAAGGTTGCTGAGCTCAGGCAACTGTCCTCCAGCGCACCAGTGAGTGAGAACTGTTCCCAGATGGAAGTGTGACCATCCATACCTGTGACAACATTTATTTCTGATCCTGTCCATGAAGAGGGCACTGCTTGTATTCTAATGCTCTGCGTCAGTGAACATGGGGCGAAGGACAGCAGAGTAAATACTGTTTGCTGTCGCAGAGCTGTGACAAACTGGGGAACTGCTGACTCCTGCAGTGATGCTCGCTTCCTTCCATAAGCTCACTGCTTTCAGGAAAGACTCCTTTTCCCTGAAAGATGGTTGTTTTTTTTTTAACACTGGGCTCCATTAATTTTGAACTAGGCACCATCCTCCCCACTGCTGAGTTGAAGAATCCCTGCTTTTATTTCTGCCTGAGATTTGTAGCTGCTGACAGGGTCTTCATCAGATACTTCTGGAAATTTCAGTCACAAGAAAGCATAATCATTTCTGATTTGTTAAAAGCATATATTCCCATGACAACCCAGCATCTCCTTTTAAAAAAAAACAAAACACCAAACAGTAATAAGGCTATGCTGCTTTACATTTATAGCCACCTCTACGTATGTGAAGTTAATCATCAATAAAGCTTTAGTAAATACTTTAAATTGCTGGAAATACTCTTTTTTTTTTTGCAAATTTTCTTGTTACTGAGCACTTCTACGAAAGTCTGTATCAAAACGACCCTCTGGCAGCAGCAGCTTTGATGGTAACTTTGTGCTGTCACCCACAACTCAAACCAACCTATAAAAAGGAGTGATCCCTGCCCAACAGGCACACTAGGAGATTATCTTGGCATTCAACAGCTTTTTCATTTGCAAGGGCAGATTTTCTTTTTTTCCTGGAAGGACTGAGAAAATTTGAATGGCAATACACTGTGAAAACATTCTATTCTTTCAGTTCTTAGAAATGCATCAATGCTTTTGCTTCACCCTGTTTGGTACAACTGAACACTTCCTTGCTCAGGGACTTCACAGCAGCACCAGGGTCCGGACAGCAATGCTGCCTGGGGAGGACACTCCCTTTCCAGCTCAGAGAGCCTTCAATACCCACATCTCACCTTCTCTTGGATGTTTTTTTTATTTAGCACCACAGGGGTGCTTAATAGATGTGACTTAGAGTCCATCTTGTCTAATTAGTAAGGCAAGGGCTCACCAATACTTTTGCTTCCAACTACAGGTTTCCAGGAAAACACAGTAGGACACTGCTTCCACACATGCCACAGATCATAACAACACCCCTGCTTTGTCTCTTGATGGCAATCACAGAAAAAACCACTGGAGACAGAGCAAGACTTCCAGCTGGTCAGATACTGCTTTGCAATTAGTTTCAAGGTCGTGAACAGCATTTTCATCCCCAAAAAAGACCCTTAAATCGAGCCCAACCACTAACTCAGCACTGCCAAGGCCAGCATTAAACCATGGCCCTACATGCCACATCTACACATCTTTTAAATACCTCCAGGGATGGTGAATCCATCACTTCTCTGGACAGCCTGTGCCAGGGCTTGACAACACTTTGGATGAAGAGACTTTTGCTAATATCCAACCTGAACCTCCCCTGATGCAACTTGAGGCCATTTCCTCTTGTCCCGTGTCACTTGTTACCTGGGAGAAGGGACTGACCTCCACCTGGCTACAAGCTCCTTTCAGGAAGTTGTGGAGAGCGATAAGGTCTCCCCAAGCCTCCTCTTCTCCAGGTTAAACACCCCCAATTTCCTCAACGGCTCTTCAGACCCTTCACCAGCTCCATTGCTGTCCTTTGGATGCAGAGAAAAGGACCAAAAGAAAAGGAAATGGGAAAGAAATACTCGGAGTCATCCATCTTTGTCGCACAAAAATCAAATTTTCCATCAAATTAAAGGGAGGAAAAATCACTTGTTCCTTAAATTGAAAGATTAGTCAAGAACTTAACTTCATTTAAAAGTTTTTTTTAAGAGGGAATGTTATCTCTGCTCTTGGAGGCCATTATTCTTACCACTTAGAATTACATTTTATTGATGGACGTTCAATACAGCCTGCCTACTGCCTAGGTTCTTCCAAAAAATCCAACTGCAGCTATTCATTTTACCATAAAGGAGAGGTACAGAATTATCAAGGTATACAAAAGAAGTACCAGCCGGTAAAAATAATTAGATCCAACATCAAATGCAGCTTCAGAAAAGCTTGCTGATTCTTAGTTGCTTTCCCCCACTAATGGCTGCCTGCATTGTGCAGCTCACACGCATTAGCCAGTGGCATTTCTGTCACCTCACGAGGTGCCACCTTGTGAGCAGCACAGGGCTGGCTCCCCAAAGCCGCGGCAGCTTCAGCCGAGGTATGGATTGCTCCCTTCACAGGGGTTATTATCCAAGGCGATTGGCCTTCAGTGCTCAGCCACCATAGCGAGGTGGGGACGGCTCCCAGAGAGTGCAGCAGCGCCATCACCCTCTGCAGAGACCACAGGGGGCTGGAGGCTCCATAGGTGGGCTCCAGGCTCTGGAAAAGTGTCCCTGGTCAAAGATAAGGGCATGAGCTGTCTTTGTTCAGCATAAGGGCACAAGCCGCCTTTGAAAAAAATTGTGTTCTTTTCATTGTATCCTCTCTAAGGGATACAAAGTCTAAGGCAAAAAAATCACCTCCCCTCTAGCTTCCCTCAGCCTCACCTACACAAAGCCCAGAGAACTTTATCTGAAGTGCTGCAGCTATCAGGAGGCTCCTGTTTCCCAGACAGAGGACAAGACAATTATTCCTGAGGTGGCAGTAGTAGCAGAGAGGTGATTGAGTGACATAAGCCCTGACAGTTCCAGCAGGAGAGCTGCTCCCCAGGCATCAGAGAAACGTGGAAATCTGACAGATCCCTCTGGGGCAAATTCATTTCCTGCTCATCTCAAAGAAGATGCTCAAAGCTGAGCATATACCTGGAAGCAAAATTGTCAGGCAAAGACCAGAAAAAGAATCCTTTGTGCCACCTCGAATGTCTGTCCCATTGGAGTCTTGAGCCTCACCTCCAGCTAAGTTCAGCCCCAGTGTGCCAGAGGAAGGCAGGAAAATGGATTCTGTACCACTCACAGCTGAGGAATGAAGTGTTCCTGGCAATGACAAGAGAGCCACCACAAGAATTTGTCTTAATGCAAACCCCCAGGGACTAAAGGGAAAGCAGGGGAAGCAACTCCGATTACGTTGTGTAATCACAATTTTAAATTGCTGAACATCAGAGCTTGACTCAAATCACGAATCCCAGTTTTAATTTGCATCTGCATTTTTTAGCAATTTGTTGTTTCCAATTTTGTCAGAAACCATTGGAATTTGCAAGTAAAACAGGAGCATAGATGCTGTATTGAAACCAGTGCTACTGTTCTCAAAGCGAGAGGGCAGCTTTAAATACACATTTTAAAACAGCAGCCGTGGAACTCAATACTAATTTACTGCATGATCAGGCGATACTTTGCTTAAAAAGTGCAGGTTATGTGCCAATTCCTATTGAAATCATACTAACATAGTATTTAATATTTATTAATTTAACCAGCACGACTTTACAACTGTTCTGCAGAGTTCCTCAGGGGCGTCACAAGCACACACAAGTCCCTCAAGGCATCATTTTCTATTTTCCTCGTCACACCCAGAACCGCTGCCTTTTCCTGGGCAGGCACAGCCATACCCTGTACAGGAGGCTGCTTACGTGATTCCCTGGCAACATCTTCCTTAAATTTCCTTCCTTGCTATTGCTTCTAAATGAGCACAGGCTTTGTGCACACTCACTCCCAGCCTTCAGCAGCTACAAGGTCACCCAGATTATAATCTTTTCCTTTACTGGGGGCTGAGGTAATTCAGTTACCTCGGGTTTGCCTTCAGCCAGGAACACACGCAGTGTGTAACACACCCCCTCTGCTCCCTCAATTGACGTTCAGAGTACAAGGTCTCTACTTCTAAGAGAACACCTCAAAGATGTCTTGCATTCTAAAAAATGGTTTATATATTTTTAAGTTTTCAGTACTTTAAAACAGACCTCCATCCAAACTCCAGTTCATGTAAACGACCCATGCATATACCACTTGCATATAAACCAGAGATTCCACTGAATTCTCAGGGAAACTACCAGAAAAACAACTGTCCAAACCTACATTATAATTGACTTGAAAGTGCTTATTTCTGGTTTTTGCTAGGATGGATTTCCTCATATCATTACTTTTAAGAACATAAATGATGTTTCTTTCCTGCTGATTTTCTTAATAGCAAGAAAACGAATATTCACACATCTACAGTTTCTGAAACTTCTCTGCCTTTGGAATCTACGTAAGGAAACTCACCCTCTACTCTGTGTAAAAGAAGGTTCTGTTGGTAAAAACAACAACCAGTTCCCAGTCCTCAAAAGCAGCATCCCTTTCCACAGGCTGATGGATAAGGACCATAACGACACAGGATGCCCCTGAGTTGCTTGGCTTCATCAAAGACAACAACTACGCACATCGCACCAGCCTCTGGCCAGAGGCCTCCAGAAAGGCTCAACGCCTGTTCCTGGGCAGCTTTGGAAATTAAAGGCTTGGGTGAAATTCCTCTATTTTCATTTGCTGGGCTAAATCAGTGTTTTCACTGGCATTGGCTGGCAGAATTTATTTATCAGTAAATTTGTCTTTGCACTGCTGGGCAGCAATTGCAAATCTAATCACTGCCAAAGTGGCTCTTGGGGCTTGTGCACAGGTGTTTTGCTTAATACTAAATCTAAATAAAAAACTCACAAGCAGGGACCTGTTCATAACAATGTGACATGAATACTCTCAAAGAGAAAAAGCACAGCTTTCAGCCTCCTCTCCCCTCCAGCCCCTTGCTGTTTAATTCTTCAGGCAGTAGCACTGTGCAAATCAGCAATCATCATCACACACCATTTCCAGGTAACAGTTTTCAGAGTTGCCAAGCAAGAGTGCTCAAGTGGGGATTTCCCTCTCTAGCACTGCTGACAATGAAAACCTAATTGATTTGTGAAGCTTTATCTCAACAGGACAGCTTTGTTCATTTTCCTCAAGCTGTGTTCTCGGTAACATCTATATAGTCCCACAGACGCAACTGTCAAGAATAATACAGAATTCCATTCAAAAAGCCTGAGAAGGAATTGAAAATAAGCCAAAATGCTTCAAAAAGCAATTTAAAATGTGTTTGCTACTCTACAAGGCACACCTTTTTTTCAGTAAATACATAAATACACAAACACACATAACACAAATTGCCCTTTTAAGCACAGTGTAATATTTCTCAGTAACACCACCAACATAAAAACGTTACAGGCTTGAAACAAATAAAAAAAAGTGCTGGAGTTTTCAGAGCTTGACTCCAAAATTGTGACGCAAAGAGCATAGATGTGAGCAATACAAAAAAAAAATACTCTAGAAGGTCTTAACACTCACTGTTCTTCATCCCGTGCTTCAAGATTTGATAATAAATCTCCATGTAGGTTAGATGGGTCTTAAATAAATGATTAGCTCATTTATTAGCAGCTGTGCTTCTGTAGCTCTCACAGCAATTTATATTACCTGATCAGAAAGTTATGCTCAGAGAGTTATTTAATTACATTTTCAAGCTTTTACTACTTCAGGGGAATATGACTGTAGAAGACAGGAGAAGAATAAAAACATGTAACAGTTTCTCTTGCTGACTTTAAAGAGGTTTTTGCTTAAACTTTAACTTCTTCAGAGTCCTGAATGCCTTTTACATATTTTAAATCAGCCAGTGATTCTCCCCTTCTAGCCCCATCACTGATTGCTTTGCCAAGAGGAACAGGAATAACCCTCCAAAGAGCCTCCTGTTGCTGCCTTCTACAAGGTAATGAAAAGAAATGCCCGTAACAGGTTTGGCCACTTTTTCAGTCTATCAGGGAAGAAAAGCAAATTTCAAACTATTTGGCCAGGGATCACCCACCTTCCACAGTTTTTTGACTGATTCAATCACATTTGTTCAACCGAAATCTAAGGTTTACAAAAAAATCAGGGGGGATGGAACTTTACCTGTGCCATGTCTTGACTTAGCCATGATTCTCAATACACTCGGAATGTTAAAAAAAAAAATAATAATCAAAAGATCCATTTTAAAAAGAGAGAAATGGAGAAACAAGATACTGAGAACATCCTGTAAATACCACTGGTGCTTAAGCAGTCTATTTTTAGGGATGGCTGCAATTGGTTTAGCTGGCTTTTTTTAATAATGAATCAAAAAAACAATGAGTAAGGAATAAGAGTACAGATTAGAAGAGCAATTATAAGAGTCAGTATGTTCTCTGTGATGATAAAAGCTACAGAAATGCCTTATTTTAGCTCTTCCTGATTAATTATCAAATAGGACACTCTAATACAGTTAGAAAATTGCTACATTTATCCTAATTCTTTCAGTAGTGTCAGTCACATTTGTACTGTTATTGAACCATAGGTATTTCTGTTTCATTACTGTGGCTAGAAAAATGCGTGTGGGCTAAAACTATAGTTCAACTAGAGAGAAAACTGTGTTTCAACATAGAAAATCATCTTACTAGTAATAATTTCTTCCTCAGATTTGTGTGCATAATACTGAGTTTCCACATCAAGTGGAAAATTCTTGGACAAGATACAGTGATGAGCCTGAAAGTATCACTGGCAGTACAAACCCACTGAGGAGATCACAATGTTTTCCAGAAAAAATGTGCAAAGTCAACAAATTTGTAATTCCAGCCGAGGTAGGAGGTAATGGTAATCTGGGTTTTTTGGATGTTTAAAATCCTACCATTTTAAAGAAGGTATAATCAAACTTGTTCTAAATCTTCCGAGGGAAATTAGAAATCAGTTCAATGTCCCATGTCAGAAAAAAAGTATCCAGAAAAATGACTGCTGACAAGTGCAGATGCTCATTTGAAAGCACTCAATTGCCTCAGTTTGTAATGTTTGACTAGAGGCTTCTTGACAGCTTCACATTGATGATTTCAGAGCCTTTCACTTCTGATCTAAGAGTATCTGGAAAAATAGTCTTTCGTGACACTGCACGTCCAGCTTTGGTAACAGCAGATTGGTAGACAGAGAAAGCAATTTTCTGCCCTTTTTAGAACTTAAGAAGAAATTTCAACTAAATTTCATTCTAAAAATGAGTAAAAATTTTAAGTTGTGCCTGGGAGATTCATTTTTAAAGTCAGCTAGCTTGGTTCTCAAGCTAGAGTCTCACACTCTTCCTGAGCCTAAAACCGTTTCCTCTGTAAAAGCAACACCTTTTTATGAAGAAACATTTTAAATGAGCTTCTCTGAGTACAAAAAAGGGGATGTTAGTCATCCTCTGTGAGGAACCATGAAAGAAAACCTGAAGGCATTCTGCAGAACACTGGGGAAGAAGAACATCCCGTGTACTGCTTAGAGCCATGGCATTGCCAGGAAAATGAATGAACTTCACACAAGTCTAAGGAAACACAACTAGACAAGGTAACTCAAAAGCATGAGAGTGAACATGGAAGATGTCCTCACACATGGAGACTCAACTCACCTTCTGATGTGATTTCATCAGGTATTTAAAAATAAAGGTTTTAATTCAGAGTAATTGAGGGTGCTTTTGGCAAGTCAAGAACTTCGAGCAATTTTACCACTGACCTGCAGAAGAAAGACAAAGTGAATCTTTTCATTTTCAGCTTATTCCTATCCCTGGGTAGCTCACCTCCTCACCTACTCCAAACCATTTTTATTTAAATATAGAAGACTCCTGGTCCAAACTAATTTAGGATTAAAAAAACAAGTTAATGTGATGTAGTGTACTCCACGCTAGCAATTGCAGAACTACTCCATATCTTTTGGCCAGCTGCAGAGTGAAAGGCAGCCTGAATTTCCCATATCCCTCCCTCACTGAGCTCTGAAGCCCATATTGCTGTGGCTCTGCTTTTAAAACCCCGTTCCTTTGACTTCTATGAATTTCGAATGCAGGTAGCTAGCAAAAAAAAAAAATATTTTCTTCTTTACCACATAAAATAGATCAAAAGAGCGAAACATTAACAACTCATTCAAGTGTTTCAGTGAATAGCTCATCCAACAACGATTTTTATGCATTTTATAGCCACCTACCCATTTCATAATAAATTTTCAATACATAATCTGCTTGACAGTTGACCTTGAAGAGGTCAGAGTCTTCACAGAAGAATTAGGAATCCTGTTCACTTTATATAAAAAGGTAACAAAAGAAAATCTCTAATACCAAAAGCCTGAAGAACTAGACACTTTATCTATTAAATGGAAAGAACAGCTTAACAGATTCATTTATTCCAGGAAATATTCGTGTTGAGTTTATCTTACTGCCAGAAAGAACCTTTCAAAAGGTACTCACCTCATAAAAGAGTAAATCCAGCTTGCCTAATAGGCAGGTAGGTATAGAGGAAATAGCCAGCATTTTTGGAAGGCATAAAAATTGAAAACCAGCAGTAGCCATGACACTTGATTTAAGGGAGCTTCAGCTCTCTGGGAGCACACAGTCATCATGTCTGGAGCAGACTTGCAAGCACACTCCAGCACAGAGCAGGCAGGATGCAAACTCCACCACGGTCTGGTTAGATTTTACTTCTCAAAGAAGCTTTTAATAACTCACTACCTTAATTTCATTTCGGTTAATGAGATGAATGAGGCCCTTTGAGATCCGTGGTTGCTGACATCACGAGCAACTCAGCAATTGTAGATTCTTTTTTAAGGAGATCAAATTGCCAAATGCAAAGAGGTGGAGAAAGCAGCAGATTTTTCGGGAGGGGACCAAAGATGTGTATAAGTGACTTTGGGAAGGTTGCTGTCTATCAAGAGCCGATAAATTCTGCCACATACACACAGCATCACCTGGTCTGCTCATGCTCCCCTTCACCACTGTTGCCTAACACATGGAAGCTGCACAGGCAGTAAGAAGATCGCCAGAGTTCATGGCCAAACTGTGAGCTTGGGAAGGATTCCTTTCCTATGCCCTGGGGCATGACCAGCTGTACATATTATTCCTGACGTGTATTTCTGCACCCTATTCTTAAAGGCTTCAGAGCCTGACAGATTTCAGTCTTTCCAATCCTTGCTAACATTTCTGTATCTTTACCTTTGAAAAGTCCAAGGAAGCACCCTCTAATTTCCTTCAATTTAAGCCTGTTCATTCTTGCTTTACCAAGAGCAGCCAGGCAGAACAAGCCATTCCCTTCCACACTGCAACTGTCTGTAACTAGGTGCAAAGGATGAATCCTCTAAATCCTCTCTTCTTCAAGCTGAAGAATATAAATTCGATTCATGTTTGTCACAAGTTATGTTTTCACACTTTCAACAACTCTTTTCCTCTCTCTACACAGTCCTCAGCTGGTGCACAGCTTGCTTGGATTTTGGTATCCAAATGCTCTAGGTTTTGATACCTGATCCCTTAAGACAAGCCCTAATTAAGAAGAACAACTCACTCATCTCCCACCCAGGCTAAAAATCTCTTGCACATGCTCCAATAGCATTTTTCTTTTCACAGTGTTCCCTGGAAACTGCCTTCAATTTCTGTACAAACACTCCACAGCCAGCTCACCCCATGCCATTGCTATTCCTAAGCACTGTGCTTGGAATTTGTACCTGTCTATGAATTTTTATTCTTTTCAAACTACCCCTTGTGTTTGAAAAGATCATTCCAAACAAATCCTGAGCTTTTTATTATCCCTACACTCTTGTGGCACTTACTCCACATAGTGTGCTCGGAGGATTTGAACAATTCAATCTCCAGTTCCTTGTCCTAATCATTAATGAAAGTCAGACGTGTGATACCAAGGAATATATGGATTCAAATCCACCCTCCTCTGCATAATCAGATAGAGAATTTGGAATGTAAATTAAGGCTTTGTTTCGGACATTATTACTCAACAGCAGTAAGACTTTAGCTCCTCCAAAACTGAACCAACTAAACCAACTTTCTCTAACATTTTATCATTTCAGCTTTTGTGCTCTTTTTTTATTCCATTTACTGAGCTGCTGTCTTGTGTAACTCCCTACTTTAAGAAATGTGTTACTGGTACAATGCAGTTACAGTAATAATTGTTGAAAGATAAACAAACATTTATTTTGAGAAACTAGCTTCTCACTGACAATGAAGGCCGTTGTTTAAGAGTAAGAAAAGCTTCTCATGAAGATGCTTCTCATCTCAGAGGAAACTTACTTTTTTATTTCACCTAAGAATAGTTTGTTAATAATCTTCATATTCCTCTAAGCCTCTCCCAAGGTTATGTCACAGATGTTCAGAAATTAATTGAAAATAACAGTGACAAAGTAGAGAAAGCTTTTGCTCCTCGAAGTGATTTTTAAGTGGCAGTTAACTCTCAATCTCTGTGCACAGCCAGAAGCAGGTGCAGGCATGGCCCAGAATAATTTAAGCACTCACAGTACTCACAGAGACTGAGGTGTATCCAGCCAGATGGATCCTGCAAAATAAATGAAGCAATAGCAGGCTTCTCTCCAGAGCTTGAGACAGGAGAGCGTTTCCTGGATGTTACAGCCTGGCTGCTCTCAGTGGCACTGGGGAAGAGGGCTGACATGGCTCTGTGAGCCCCACACCACCTGGGAAGCCCACCCACAAAAGGTGGGGTCCCAGAGCACCACTTTCAACCTTCTAGGGCATTGATATCACCCAAGCAATGATAAAGGTCCTTCAGAAAATTCCAAATCAGATCAGATACATCCACACTTTTATCTATCACCCCTCTGCTTCTGCGGTGAGGAGCAGCAGCTGTCTAAAGCACCATTTGGCAGCACTGTCCAGCAGTGGACAGGCAGCACAATTTCCCATCTGACTGGGAACAAGAAGTCAGCTGTAACACCCAGATCAATCAGACAGAAGCCTGTTGCCAGCCCTTTGTGGCCGAACAGGGAATCACAAATCAGGCCAACGAGCTGCTGCTGGAGAGACACCCCAGGCAGCCCCAGGGCCAAGTGAAGTACGGGCCCAGCTGTCGGCTGTGCAAGAAGGGAGCCCACTCCACAAGCTTCGCAGGAGGGAAAGCCAGAGTAAGACTGTATGGTTAAGCCATTTTACTGGGAGAGGAAAAGGTGGGGTTCAGGGAAAAATCGCAGTGGGAAAAATCACACTTCTACCACAGATGCCAAACACGTACCGTAACAATCTATAAAGTTAAGGAGAGAAAATATCTGAAAGCAAAGTACCAAAGCTCTGATCTCACTGCAAGGTGTCTGAAAAACTGCAAAGCCCAAATAAAAGTGAGTCAGATTCAGAGTCTCAAGTCTGTTAGATGCTCTGAGAATTGTACCCTAATGCAGGCTAATACACTGTGTTAAACAAAGCTCTCAACACACTCCATCGAAGTGAACTTTGCAAAGGCTACCAAAGGGGCTGTCACCCAGTGATGAGGTCTGTAATGGTCAGCTTAAAACACAATAAGGGAACTAACATTAAGCATAGCACCAATTTCTTTTTTCTCAAAGTGGGGGGGATATGGTCATTTAAAGTAAGAGAGATAGACAGATAGCTGGATGTATGCAAGCGTATGGAGACTGGGAAAAAAAAAATGGAGGTCAGAGACCTCTTATTCGCCTAGATCCCACTCAAACTTGCAGAGTAGTATAGTGCCAGACATGTGAGACACAAGGACAAGGAGAAAGGCCCCTGAAAGTGCCCAGAACAGCTGGAGGAAGGGACTGTGAAGCACAAAGCTGTGCTGACCAGGGCATGGTGCTATCAGGAAGGAGACCACCTGACTGTAAAAATTTGTGTACTACCTGTATACCCAGAAAAACCCAGTAAAGATAAAGGGAAGCAATTAAAACCTCCAGCTCACTCTGTACTGCTGAGTTTCCTTCCTTCTCTCTCACAGACTGCAGACCTACAACTTCTTCAGTTTAAAAGACTTTTTGCCCTTAGATTTGAAGTGCACACAGGTGAAGAAAAGCAACTAAATTCAACCAGCATGCCTTGGATATTTTTTTCCTCTAAATATGATTTGGCTGCTGGTCTGTACAATTGAGTCAGTGTCAGTAAACGTTGTAGAGGCTGACTCACAGGGATCAGCCAGTCCCAGGCAGTTTCTGTTTGACAAGAACATTTGGTAAAATCTCACCTTTTGTCACCTTTTCTCAAACTAAATACAATCTTACAAATAATGCTGTTATTCAAATGCCTTTACTTTATACCAAGATAAGAGTCTCCAACTATTCAGAAGCTGTTTCAAATAGACATTTTCAAATCATTAAAATGCACAAATAGGTTGCCTCTGATCTGCTGTTTTGGCTCCTAAATACCTGTTATTCATTTAACAAAGCTACACAACAAAGTATATTCGTTTCTCTGCCCTGCACAAATCAACTTTCACAGTCACTGCAAGAGCAAATCTTCCTTGGGATGTAGCCAAAACAAGCGAAAAAAAAGCAAATTGTTTGTAAAACCAGTTCTGTAATCCCGGTTTACTTTCATTTGAGCTGTGCAGTCACCGACAGACCGCTAATAACAACTAAGAGGTCTAAAATAGGACTCATTTTTTCCATAACTGTCAGCACACTTGCCTGCTGTGACTTCTCTCCCAATAACTTTTCCTGCCCCATGTTTATCCCCCTAAACCGTATGTCATGATCAGCAACAAGACTGTACAACTCCAAGGTAAGCAAATGTAAAAGACTTTGAGTCAATACAGAAGCCAAAGTTTTTAATGGCTGACAAGTCAGGAACCCCCAGAAGTCCAAACTCAGCTTTATAACTGCTTTTTCTATTTTCCAGGCTGCACTACATCTGAGTGGATTTCTCTTGCTCCTTTGGGCACACAGAGCACGGAACATTGATCACTTACAGTTTCATTCAACCATCTCTCACTTGCATAACCTGCATTTATTAATCATACAGATTTTGGTTTTCCTCCGTCTGGAGGCACAGCAGATTTGGCAAGTCACCGGCAAATTGGCAGTTGCTTTCCTGGGGCTGTGACCAGAGCTGCAGAGGCCCCCTTAATTAGGGCAACAGTGACAAAACCCAAGCACGTGCTGGTCAGCTGAAAGCAGTGGCCAGACTGACCCTGTTCCCAGCCATGTGCCACCACTAAACATATTCCTCCCGTTGTCTCAACACCTTCCCCTCACCCAGGGTTCCTTTGTACCATTCTGAGTCTCCAACACTCTGAAAGAAACTGAAGCAAATCTCAGCGCAAATCTTTGTTCCTCCCAGTCAAACACCCTACTCTGTCTTTTTCGGATCAGTTGACCCACTTCTCACTGGAATCCAGTTTTGAAGTGACATGCCACATCTCACACTGAAAACGCAGTTTGATTCTCAAACCACTTGATCCAAGCACCTTCACTTTAGACGGTCTGGTTTAATGACAAGAGACTTTTTCCACCAAGAGACAGTAAAAGTGAAGCTGAAGAACAAAAATGCTTCATTTTTTTTCCTTACTTCTGAACTTTCACACAGACTTACAAAACAACAAAGTGCAGAATTTGGCTGACGCTGTACCTGAGGAAACAGATCTCAGGCCAACGTCACAGCTCTACTAACAATAACAGGTTCATAAAGAGTTCTTGGAAACCAACAGCAATATTGCAGTCTGTGTCAGGGTACAAAGGTCTAGGAGCTGGCTTCAGCCTGGTAACCAGAAGCAGATTGACTGCAGCAATAATACAGCCAAACAGATTAACCTGCACAGAGCTCTGTGCTGGCAGAGCCACGCTGCCTGCTCCTGTGAAGGGGCTTCAGCACCTGCTGAGGAACCCATAAGCTGCTACAGTAGTTACCCAAATTCTTGTCTGGTTTTCTGGCTCATTATGAAAGGAAGACCATCTATTTTAATTACAATTTCAAAAGGCGTGCCCTTGAGCAGGGCAATACTCTGAAATTCTTATGCACACACTTGAACTTGGGATAGTGCCAGTTCTAATCTGTTTCAGGGTTGATTCATCTAACACAAGTCATAACAGAAGACAGTTGATGCCTGCAAAAGAATAGCCTAGGTACCCATCATCTGAAATGTTTCCTCTGAAGCATTTTATTTTGCATTATTTTTCCTCCTGTCCTTTTTTCTCCCTCTGTGTAATCACAGTCCTGTGTCATCACTCAATGGACTTTGTCCTTACCAGCTCAAGATGTTTTACATTTCAAGTGGTGAAGAGAAGCTTCACACTCATGCTGCTCTTCTGGAGTTCCTTCTTTCTCCCACAAGCAGAAAACTGTTTGGAATGAGAAAGGCTGATTACAATATTTCCAAAGGGAAAAAAATAAATCAAGTTATTACTTCTGTCTGAAAATTTGTTTCCCTGAATGTTCCAGTCTGACTTTTCAGACCACAGGTGTTTGAAACCCTCACAAACCCCCCTGACATTGCTCATTGCTAATTGGATTTCACTACTTCTAAAGTGCACTGTTACTAGTTTTCCCCTTGTCTTTGAGTTTTCAGCCATTTATTCTGCCAACCTAGATTCCACATCGGGTGATAACTCCAAGCCGTGAAAGTCTTCCCTATCTCCACTGGGAAAACCTTCTGTCATTCCTATAATCACTTCCTCCATAATCCTGCTTCTCCTAGTTATGCTACCTGCCCACAGTCCTGCTTGTTATCTATAAAGACAAATGCCAATTTGCTCTGCAAGCTGAGCCAGGAGCCCACATTTACCCTGTGCCTTTACTTGCTGCTCCTACCCCTCTCCTCCGCATTCACCAGAGCTTCTAACCCTACTAGCAGCCACATAAAAAGCTATTTCTCTTTAGCTAAAGTATAAAAGGAAGAAATCTGTTGGGATCCAATATGTCTCTTGCTGGTGCAGAACGTGGACCTCCGGGAGTATCTGACCTGCACCAGGTATTTACTACATCAGCATCCTCTACAAAACAGTTGCCTTAACTGCCCATCCCTTCAGGACAGCTGCAAAGCTTATCAGCTTTAGTTCTGCTGCTGCCCCGAGCCATATCAGCTCCAGCAAGTGACGTGCAGGCAGGTAAAGTGTGACATCCAGCAGTGCCCTGAGTTTCAGCATGCTCGGTTGTCAGGGTAATTAAAGCTGTTTCACGCCAGCACTGAGATGCTGCGCATGACAACAGGACAAGCAGGAATCAGTCTGGGCCTGCTGGCTGTGCTTGGGGGTAGAATCTCCAGGGTAGAAATAAAGGAATCAATGGGAAATTGCTGCGTTTTATGGGCAGGTCCACACGGCAGCACAGGAAACATTAAGACTGTACCGACTAAACCAGCCCCAGGAAAGGGAGATACATGTATTTGTAGCACAGCAGCTTTTACCCTGTAATTTGGTTGCTGCTTCAGCCATCATTGATTTATCTTTTTCTGACCATAGCAAACCAAGATCTAATTTATTATCAAATTAATTTGAAAGAAAACTCTAGGGCCTTATAGCATTTAGTACTTTCCAGTACCGGAAAGCGTCACCACTATCTTTCAGTCCTTGATTTTATTTCCTCAGATATTTTTCTTGTTGGAGATGCACATTTTATTGCACACTCTCCAAAATGCCAGGAACAAAATTCTCCACGGAATTAGTAGACTTTCCCCTTCATGTGCTCACAATAGGATTTCACTGTATTAATAAAAATAGGCTCCCAAAATGGTCTCTCTGCTTAAAAGCACATTACTCTCTCAAATTCCATGGTGTAAGAGATAGTATGCACAGAAACTCACAGGTTAAGGGTAAGGGCCATGCAGATTTGTATTGTATTCCCCACTAAAGGAAGCAAATTCTGTGATTTTGGGATGTTACGTAAGATTTAATTGTAAAATGTTGTGAATGGCAAGCTCTTGTAATTGAAAACACTATAGCAGAACAGCAGCAGACTGGCTATATATTCAATTTAAAGTGAATTTCTACACACAATTAAATGAAAAAATGTTTTTCAGTGATTTTTTAATATTTATCTCACTCGATTTTTGTGTTTCTCTGAGCAGGTTTTTTCTCCTGCTTGATTAAGCCACATGGGTTTAGATTTTACAGATATAAACAATTTTCCACCCATCCAATAAATGAAGAAAACAAATCCAATATAAAACATAGAAAGTGAATTAGAAAGCATTTTTAATCTTACCTGTATTTTACATATTGCAACTCAATTAAAATTCATGATAGAGTAAGAATGAAGCAGGTAAACTGGCCTTGATCTTTGTGCAAGACATGTGGAAGCCTTTCAATGACAGCAATTCCTATTACATTTTCTAGAAAAAAAGAAAGCAGGAAAGGTTTTAGAGTAACAAAGAGTGACTAAGTGTCCCCATGTGCCAGCCCTTGGTTCTTGGGTTTTATCAGTGGGAATACTCTACAGCTGCTGTTTCACAGCCCCCACAAGTCTGCTTGTAGAGCTGGGGCCCCCACGCTTCAAAACTGACACTGAATCAGCAGCTTTATTGTAAAAATTTAATGAAATTTATTCTGTTGAAAAATGTTCTGAAAACTATCTTCTTGAAAACTTACCAGTTGCCAGAAGCAGGGCTCTTGAGAGTCTGAAGTCCATGTAAAAATACAAATTAAAAGTAACTTCTGAAAGATGGTTCCTCATCTGTATTTCAAAATCCCACCCAGAACAGAGCTTTACGCAACAGACCGTCCTACTGAGGACTGCTTCTAGACTCCTCTTTCCTCGAGGACATCCAATCCATATTACTTCTTGTAGAAATCAATCTAAGAGCACTAGAAAATGCATAAATGATTTATACCAAACTTTCACGAATAAGCTCAAAAAACATTTTTTAAAAGTTTATGACATTAATGTATGTTCCTGTGGCTGAGCTGATGCGATAAAAATAATGAAAAATAAATCAATCACAACGCAGACATCACCCGGCTCAGATTTAAAGTGCCTTAAATTCTTCAATGCCATTTGAGAAAAGCATCAAATAGATTACAGAGCAATGTATAAATTAGAATTAATTTCACCGAAATTTCTCCAAGATTGGCATAAGGATGATCAGATTCTGTAAGTTTTTAAGGAAAAGTTGGACTACCAGTGCTGTATGGAAGTGTCTGTGGCAACATCAAAATGAACCCTGTAAAGAGAATGACTGGCTGCTCACGGAAATGCAGCCACCAAAAGCAGTTTTCAAAGAACAAATGGCTCACTCCATTCCATTACTCCAGGCTGTTTCAGCCCTTGCTAAAGTCATGGAAAACCAGTCCATAAACACTAAGGAAGCAAAGAACTATGTGAGGATTTTGAGAATTCATTCCTCAAGGTTAATTTTTTTAATAAAAAAAATCAAGTAAAACAAACCACAAAACCTCCCAACATAATCCACCACAAAATGCATGCCTTATTTCTGAGTGTCATTGTCAGAACAAATACTTTAGTCCTTTACTAGCATGCAATTGTCAGCCAATACAGCTTTGTACTTTTTAATAACCTTTGTACTAATTAATAACCTTCAGACATCTTTACTCAGAGAACACTAGAGTGCAGATAATCACCACTTACCATAATAGCCATCTACTTTTCCTTCATACTCTGAACAATCATATGTTTGAAATGTTAGGGAATTACAGAAATTAATTACTAAAGAAGAAGTACTAGTTCTGTGTTTAAGCTATCTTAATCCTTTATATCACAGAGGGATCCTATTCCGTTGCTATAAAAGGAGCTGAATTTGTCTTCGTGACTGGGTTCAGTTCAGGTTTATCTTTTTTATTTCTTGTGACTCATCCCGATGTTGGCATACAGAAACTCACACGGGAGCATGAAGTTACACAGCCTGAGGAGCAAGACGTTGCTCAGTCACAGTCCCTCTGAGGGGATCAGGAGATCAGCCCCAGGTTAATTTCAGCAATGCTTTTGCAGTAACTCAGGTAGGAAGTCTGGGCAAAATGCATGAAGTTACTGAAAGCTTTCTTTATGAAGTGCACCTAAACGATCTACTCAGAGAAACGTCCTGGTTACCATTTTTCTAGTTGTGCATTCATCCTACCAAGGGGGCTTGGAGGCAGTTCTTTCGGTTCTCTTTGCTGAGAAGGCCACATTTGGGGTTTGGTGGGGTGCTTTATTTAGTGATGGGATTACTTTCAGAGACAGCTTCAGTACTTGCTTATTCACAAGGGATTTCTTACTGGAATCTGGCAATCTGGGCCTAGCCTGGGCTCTGAGAAGAGCTCTGTACTGTTGAGAAAGCAGAGACTTCTCTTTAAAAATCAAACTTTTTTTTGAGGCCTAGCAGGGCTAAGTGATTTTTTTTTTTTTCATTTGTAAGTGAAAGTGTAGAAGAAAACTGCTGTAGAAATGAGATAAGAGTATCTTGAATCTCAGAAACCCAAGAAACTGAAGTTTGTGAAGATGGGGGAAAAGTATTTCTTTGACATGATTCAGCTGATGAGTGAGCTCCAGTTGCCCCTTGAGTATCATGGCACAACCAGACTGGCCTTTCCTCCAACAACACCATTTCTGCAAAGAACACAGCTGAGAAGCCAGATAATATTTCTGAAAACAGGAATTCCAGGAAATCAGGTACTCAGCTCTATCTGGCAAGCAACAGATAAAACCATGCATTCAATTTCATCTGAAGAAAAACTGTTACCTGCTTCAACGGCTAAAATTGTAATTTGAAAGCTTACCGATGATACAGATGTATTTCACCTTCACCAGGGACAGCATTTTCTGTTCCCCCCTTAATGCATAAAGGAAATACTCTCTCTCCTCTCAGTAACAAGCCATGCACTTATTTTCCATGACACACATACTTTTCTTCAGCAGCTTACAAATGTCTGGCAACATTAGCAAATGCTGGAAGACAGCACATTCCAAAAATCTTAGAAATGAAAGGCAATTTGATTTTCAGTGTTCTTTTAGAGCTGGCACTCTGCAGCCCTGGTCTTCCATACGAACAAAAAAAAAAAGTCCAAGCTAAAATGGTGAACAGGAGGGGAAAGCAGAGCAGCCACCTCACCAAGAGGAGAGTTAAAGATTGCCCTTGTGCAATCAGCCTGGTGAATCAGGGAGTGGGAGGCAGGACGTGACTTCTTCCCACAAACACACTGACATGAAATCCTCTGAGGAGTGCTCTTCGAGATGAAAGACAGTTCCCGAGAAATGGGGATACAGTGGCTGATTTTAAACTGAAAATTTGGAGGATCAGTAGAGCAATGATATCCTGGGACAGTCAGGACAAAAGGAAATGAAGAGGAGTAAGCCCCTTTTAAGATGGAATAAATACACTTAGAAAGAGGATTGTAGGATGTGGTGGCTATGACAGCAAGGAACAGGACTTGGTCACCCAGCATATCTTTCTTAATCTCATGATTTTAAATACAGAGATAAAACAAGGAAAAAATGTTTTTCCCTCCTGTTTAGATAAGATACAAATTAAAAAGGTACACAGACAGGTGCTATCATAGTGCAAACTCCAGGTATGGGAGAGCTGCATTTCTGCAGCAGGCTGCAAAGCAACGAGTGACTTGGCAAACAAAGACAAAATCATCTCAATTGTAACATTTCACTGTCAACATTGCAATCAGTGCAGAAGTACCTCACAGAAATACCAATTAGCTGCATCAGAACAAAAAGCAGTGTATTCCCACTGATATCTGCGTGACACTCAGTCTCAATCCACATTTCATGAGTTCCCCTGCCTCTTTCGCTGTGCTGTGTCTTAGCAATAAATAGCTTTTTAAGTGTCAGTCAGGAAACTACAAAGCCACACTATCATAATGAGAGACAATTTCACCTCCCCTTGATTAGAATTGCAGATGCCAGCCCTGACAGCAG
This sequence comes from Cnemophilus loriae, assembly GCA_013397755.1. Lineage (NCBI taxonomy): Eukaryota > Metazoa > Chordata > Aves > Passeriformes > Corvidae > Cnemophilus > Cnemophilus loriae. The sequence continues at coordinate 331,656 of VZTF01006178.1, forward strand.
CCAGTTCCACTGCTCCCACAGTGAAAGTCTGGGAGCAGGATAGCAAATTCCAAGTGTCACAGCACAAGAAAATCCTCACTGGTGGGATTCAAATGAGTGGAATTTCTACCAGCTACGCACAGAAGACAATGGGCATATTTATTAGCTTTCCTAGACAAAAAGCAACTGTTCTTGCTGTATTTCTAGTTTAGTTCTCTTTGCTTGAAGACATATACTACCATATTCCACATGTAACAGATTTTTCAACAGAAAGTTGAAGTGAGACAGAGCCAACTGTACTTGAAGAGTGCTGAAAGCTACTTCCAGTTTTAAGGTGCAGACAAAACCTGCAGTTTTATGTACTGACACTCCTCAGAGGGAGTGCCAGCCCCTGTTTAGGTCCGACCCCTTCCCCAGCCACAAGCTGAGCCACAGCATATCCATGGCAACTACTTAAGGACATTCTTATTGGATCAGAGACAGTAACTCCCATACTCCTGTCACAAAGCTAGTTTATTTCTAGTCTCCTCTTTAAACAGGGTGCTGGAATATCAGAACTCCTATAGAATTCCAAGGCTTTTTTGAGCTTTGACAAGATCAGTTGCTGGATAGTGACTTCAAACTCTGCACACCACAACACTTTGATATCATAAGAGTGCCTTTGATTTACTGTTAAATAAAACCCAAAACAAAACTATACAAAACCAATGCAAGAAGTAGCAGAAACCTAGACTGTATCTGACTGTGTTTTATGGTAACAGACAGTTTGTCTAGAAACCAATTCCTTGAAATGTGCTGCATCTGAATCACTACTTCTGAATCTCTTGCATAACTTGAAATTGAGAATTTGTTTTTATCTTCTTGCAAACGTTCAAACACGTCAGGAGAACAAGATTTGATTGCATTGAAATTTGTAGTTCATCTCACTTTATGCCTTCGTGCTGTCATTTTGCCTTGCTCTTCACTCTCTCTCTCAGAAGCAACACTGGCTTTTCGTGATACTGAAAGCCTTGTTTGCATTCACTCCTTACACAATGCTTCCATCGTTCAACAGTATATTTTAGAAAGCAAGAACAAGGTGACCACACCTGGCTACAGCTAATTCAACAGATGCATCACTTCATCCTGAGAGATCAGATAAAATTACATATATAAAGCATGTTTCAGCATCCACTCCTTGGCTCTTTGGAAAGATGAATTTCTTATTCCTTACAAACTCAGAAGTGAAATGACAAAGCCTGTTATTTTCACAGTTGCCATTACCTAATAAATACAAGGCTGTCAGTAAACAGTAGCTGGAGATGCTCACAGTTACCACAGGTTGCTAAATTAATAGCCGCAACCTAGAATAATTTCTAATCAGAATTATACATGACCTTTCTTACTGGAAGCTAGACAAAAACTTTTTGAATGCTCACAGCAGAGTAGGCATAGCTTATGCTAAGTCCTTAGGAACAGATCTCAGCCCAAACAATTACAAACAACATACAAACAATTGCACTTGTAAATCTCTCTGAAGCCTGCAAATCCATTTCTGCTTTTTCATGTATTCGTGCCATTTGACCCCAAAGCTTAGAAGGAACAGTAGGTTGGCATTAATCTGCACATTGAAAATCTTCATGCACCCATGTCAGAGGCACTGGATTGAGCCAGAAGAGCCAATTCTCTCCTCTGCAGCCCTCACAGGACCCACTTAGGCAGATGCTCATGGAGAATGCCATTACTGAGATCACGAGCCTGCGCCTCACGTTGGAAGGAGGCTTGGGGCTCATCTTTGCATGGGACTGCACCTCGAGGAAGCAAGGCATTGTACTGAACTGGGCAGGAAGGAACAGCCCAGAAGTCCTGCTAGTGTTCCCTCCTGCATCTACACAGCATCAAAGCCCCGTGAATGCAAGCCCTCAGAAAATAATGAGCAGTTCCTCTTTATTGTGACATGAGGGATGCTTTGCCCACAAGTTACCCCGCTGCACTGAGCAACACGGTTTTTCTCTTATTTCACTGTTTCTGCTGGAAATACCAGCCTACTCTAGCAAAAATGATTTTTAAGGACAAGTATCACTTTTATTTGAACCACCAGGAGACAAATAACAATATGGAATAAAACCTTGGGAACTATCTAGCCCCTGTTTCACAGCCTCTGACAACACTCCCACATTTACCTCTAGGTTTAGCCATAACCCTGCAGCCCCGCTTGTACTGTGGTCATTTCGCTTTCCAGAATCCAGCCTGCTCAGAGCCCAGCAAGCCTTTAAACACACAGCTGTGATCCTGTTAGCTCCCAAATCCTGTAGCACCAAACTGTACCCCTGTGCCTCGTTTGCTGCCTGATTCCTGTCCGGTCAGGCACCAGCCACTGATCCCTCTCACCCACCAGCAGCAGCCTCCTCCTCACACTTCAACGCTTCCAAATCTCCAGCCTCCACCTCTCAAACACCGACTCCAACTTCTGGCAGCGCTGGGACTGCGGCTGCTGGACCCCTACATGAGCAAAACATGAGCTCCGTGCCAGCCAAGCGCACATCTTCTGAAAAATGGCATCTGCCACATGAGTGAGTTGCTCAGTGCCCTTAAAGCTCAGAGTTAATTATGCAAAACGTAAATCAGGACTAAACCAGCCGCCCACGGGGCGTAACAGGGAAATAAAGACATTACAATCAGATTCCTAAGCACGTTAGTGACAGAACTACGCCAGAGAGGAGAAAAAGAGACCGGGGGGTTGAAAAAGGGTAATTAGCAAATGAAAAACTGCCATCCCAATTCCTGAGTAGGACCGGCAGCATTTCCAAGCAGCTGGTTCTGAGGTGCAGTAATGAAGAGCGGGCAGAGGCACCAGGAACACAGACTAACAGATCACACATACCAAAGGGACTCATCTTAGAGATGACTAGAAAAGCTAGTACTGAAAATGGCAACATTGACCTAGGCCATTAAATATCCAGTTAAATACTAACAAGTAACTTTAATTATTAAGTAATAATTCATTGATAGTTAGATGCTAATTAATTAATAATTAATATCAGAACTCTGGTTATTAAAGGCATTCCAGCCCACCCCGGTTAAATTCTGCTGTGATACTTGCACGGCACCAAAGACAAAGGTTAAACACGCTATAAAGAAAAAGCACCACGTACATGAAAGTATTTAGGTGGTAAACATAAGCTGGATTTTTATATTCCTTGCACATCACCTATTTATGCCAAAATTATACAGCCCACTACATATGTATTAGGCATGATTCTACTGCCTCTTTCTGGAAATATAAACAATTGTACGATGCAAAATGATGGAGAATTAGTAGGTCAGACCCTCCAGCCCTTCTATTTGGCTATAGCTTTTCCAAATAAAATGTTCTACATGGACTAAGATATTCTACTCAGAATAATGAGAGAGGAAAAAAAGCTCTAGTAAAAAAATAATCAAGACTTGAAACAGCAAGAAATAAAGACTTGTGTATACAGAGAAGAAGAGAGAAATGGAAGAGCAGGCCCTGTTCTGCCATGAGAGAACTCTGCCATCCCTCAGCATTATTCACCTAATAATGGCTTTCACTGCTGTTCCTTGCCAAAGCACCTGCTAACCTGCTATGAGCAAATGGCAGCCTCAGGAAGGGTATTTTACTATGCCCTTCATGTAGATATTTCCAAATTAATTTCAATTAAAATGTAATTGAGAAAATCCACATTATCCATTTAAGAAAAGATATACCACCAATACAGAATCACAGAATCACTAGGTTGGAAGAGACCTTCAAGATCATCGAGCCCAACCCATGCCCTAACACCCCAACTAAACCATGGCACCAAGCGCCACATCCAATCTCTTTAAACACATCCAGGGCTGGTGACTCCACCACCTCCCTGAGTAGACCATTCCAGTACTTTCTCACTCTTTCTGTAAAAAGCTTCTTCCTAATATCCAACCTATATTTCCCTTGGCGCAGCTTAAGACTGTGTCCTCTCGTTCTGTCAGTTGCTGCCTGGAGAAAGAGACCAACCCCCACCTGACTACAACCAC
>VZTF01006178.1:337528-417052 GCA_013397755.1 Cnemophilus loriae
TTCATCGTCATTAGTTTCGACGCCCATGACATCAAAAGCCTCCCTAACACAAAGGGCCACCCCCTCACCTCTTCTCCCTTTCCTGTCTCTTCTGAAGAGCTTGTAGCCACCCAGAGCAGCGCTCCAGTCTCGCGAGTCGTCCCACCACGTTTCCGTGATGGCAGCTACATCATAGCTCTGCCGTTGTACCATGGCTTCCAGCTCCTCTTGTTTGTTACCCAGGCTGCGTGCATTACTAAGCTTTACAATTGATAACTACAATATTCTAAGGGTCTTAACTGAAAAGCTAAATAAGTACTTGAGCTGTTAAAAAGGTTGAACTTCTGCCATATGGGAAATTCTAATAGTGATTTTTTTTCTGTTCTGAATGAAAGTCAGCAACAGCAGCCAAACAAACAAACAAACACCCCATCTCAAAAGAAACTCCTCAACCTTTTTTCAGAAGTACTGAACTATTATTTCAATTCAGAACTGTAAGTGGATTTCATTTTACTAATGAGGAAAACTGGTGTATAGAAGTGGATACAAAGTCATCGAAAATAATATTTAAGATTACACAGAATAGAAACAAAACAGAACAAGGCTATTTTAACATAATTTAGATGGAACCAGGTTATATTAAACTACTTCTAAGACCGACAGATTCCACAAAATATTTTGCTTGTTTTTGAAACAGAAAGAGTTAGCATAGAATCTGTTCCACTGATTTATTTTTCTGTCATGTGTCACTACAAATGCAGGACAAAACCAATCAAAGACAAGACAGAAGTACGGCAGTTAAATTCAGAGGAAGACTACAAACATCAAAGTCACAATCACAGAGTTAAAAGGTCTGGTTCCTGCATTCACCTTCAACAAAAACTTTTACTTCAGGTTTATCTACCTAACCTGTCAGCACTAGCACAGTGGGAGGAATGGCACACATTTCGTGCCAGTTCTCCACTTCTCTGTACCCTGTGTAATTATTTGTGAGTGTATGACTACTAACCATAAAGAGCTGAGATGTTTTACCACACAGAACAAGTGTAAATCAGTACATGAAGTACAGAGGGATGACTAACTGGGCACTGAGTCAGTAATTGGCAAGGTACAAAACATGAGACCTGTGTTTTTTGGTAATTTGAGCTCTGAGAGGCACAGAATTTGGGCTTCGCAGTTCCCCAGCTCTCAGCAGGGCACTCAGGGTGTGCACTCACCAACCCTGCTTCTGCCACCTGGAAAGCTACTGTCTTGCTCCTCTAAGAGATGTGGTACATCCAAGTCCTCAATGATTCAAAAAAGGTAAGAAAATGCATAAACTGCAGGCTCTGGAGCAGATAGATGCTGCTGTGTATCAATCACATCACGGCAGATGGTGAGCAATTCCCACCCTGGACATTGAGTAGTCCTAGAGTGAGCAAGAGGCTTTAAGTGGACACATATTTGATACTTCTTATTTAACTGCGCTCATTACTAATGAAGGAGCATTTAGGGAATGAGCTAATTTTTATGTTTCTTAGGCCACTGAGCAGACCAAAAAGCCTGGGATTAATCACAGCAACCCACGAGTTTATGTGAAAGAAGAGAACAAAACCTAAACAGCTGTTTTGAAAACAGGGTAGATCTAACCCCATGCCTCTCTCCATGAAAGCTCATTAGCTTCCTTTCTTTAGTCACAGACAGTGTACGTAGGCTTGCTTTCCTCCTCTGCCTCTTGTTTGAAAGCTCTGGAAAGGGACGTGCCTCTCACTTGCAGGGAAAGCAGATCTGTTCCTGTCTTACTGTAAAAAACAGGCTGCTCTGAATTCCCTTGTATTTTTCCCATAAACCCAAACATCCTCTGCCACTTACGCTGTCATCCTAACGCAGCAGGCAGCATCAAACACAACCTGAGAGGTCTTTGAGAGGTTTTTAGCTACTGAAAGAAAACATCCAATTTGTTTCTTTTCACGTAAATGATGCATTATTTATATAAATATTTCAACCACCTGCACTCCTAAAACTATCCTCCGCTTCTTCCAGATCTCACCATTCTCGTTGAAAAAATTTGTGCTTACATTTTCCCTACTTTAAATTCTCTCCCTATTCTCAGCAAGCACCATCTCTTGCTTCCCCTACAAGCACTCCCAGGCAGAATATTTAATGCCCTGTGACAACATGCCAAGCCAGAAGCAGCCCTGTGGCATTTGGGTTTTGTACGCGGCCTAATCACAACACCAGGATCCTTTGGCTTTTTGGGAGGACGCAACCATTTTCAAAGTCACTGTAACTAATAAAATCCTGTGAAGGAGACTGACTCCTTCGGGAAACGCTCATCAAGAAGCCCCTCTCCTTCCCACGCTCTGTTTGGCACATCAGCAGAAGGCTAAACATGTGGAGATGAATAGGTGTCACAGAGATATTTTGCATTCCATATTCACGCTTCCTGTACAAAGGAGATTCCTCTAAAATCTGACCTGAATGCAGCAGGTGTCTCACTTCCCTTTCCCATCCCAGGTTTGGCTTTAGCAGGTGTCTAAGGTTTAAGGCTGGGTCTGTTGCCAGTCTCACTGTAACACTGGCACTGACCGAGGGAAATGCAGTTCATCCCGCTTTCAGAAAACTCTCTATCACCTGCCTGAAGGGGACAGAAAAAGTGTTGGGACTCACCCAAACTCATCCTCAGCAAGAGATTCTCTCTCATGGCAAAGCTGTGCAGCAGAGCTCCAGGTCAGCCTCCAGCCTGGAAGCAAATATATGCAGAAAGCACCTCATAACCTCATTAGCAATAAGGGCTCTCGGTGCATCCTTTGGAGGCTGAGCAAACTCTTCACACAAACAACTCTGGTTAATCCATTACCAGAATATTACAGCAATACTAAAGAAGGGCTTGCTATGGCTTCCAGAGGAACATTTTAATTAGCTTGGGCTTCCACCTTTTAATTTGTTTTAGGCAAATACTAAAAGATGGCAGCCCGCTTCAGGTTAGGTCCATGCGCCAAATCACAGCAAGTGCTGTTACAGCAGCCCCAAGCCAGTGAGAGCCAGCAGCCTGTGACCACCTGCCTTCCTCCCTCAGTATTTACAGCCAGAGGTGGCAAAGACAACAGTTGCTCTGTGAAATGCACATCGAAACTGAATGAAAGTCAAAGCCAAGGGAGCCATCCTACATGAGCCCCATAAGCAGAAATCGATGCCTAGTGCAGGCTCCATGCCAGAGGGCTTCAACCTCTCCACTGCCTTCAGCAGAATGAGATGCCCAAGGCACAATCACGCCCCAGTCAGCTCTACCCCTTCCTGCTGTGGCTCACACAAATCACAAACCAAGCTTAACTATTACAAACTAATGAGCTGTTTCCTTTGCTGCAACCAGATCCTCCTAATCTGCTCTGGTGAGACCCACCTGCAGTGCTGCATCCAGCTCTGGGGTTCCCAGCACAGGAAGGGCATTGACCTGTTGCAACCAGTCACCAAGATGATTAGAGGGATGGAACCGCTCTCCTAAGAGAAAAGGGAAAGAGATTTGGGATTGTTTGGCTTGCAGAAGTGAAGGCTTTGGGTTGACCTAATTGTGGCCTTCCAGTACCTGAAGGGAGCCTACAAGGAAAGCTGGAGAGGGACTTTTTACAAGGGCCTGGAGAAACAGGGCAAGGGGGAATGGCTTCAAACTGACAGAGAGTAGGTTTCGATTAAGTATTAGGATGAAATTTTTTCCTGTGAGGGTGGTGAGGCCCTGGCACAGGTTGGCCAGAGAAGCTGGGGATACCCCATCCCCAGCACTGTTCAAGGCCAGGTTGAACGGATCTCTGAGCAACCTAGGATAGTGGAACGTGTCCCTGCCCATGGCAGCTGGTGGAACAAGATGGTCTTTAAGGTCCCTTCCAGGCCATTCTATGATTCTATTATTTAAATGTAACAAAGGTGATACAAGAGAAAAAAACAGAAGAAACAAGGGAGACAGATGGGCTTTGTGGGCAAGAATACCAAATGTATGCCTAGAACAGCTCTTCGAAAAAGAAACCCACAATTTCCTTTTATTTTATTTTTAAGTTTGCAAGCTAATACACCCAGTATTAAATTAAACATGCGACTTCAATTAAAAACATACCCTGAGATTCATCCAGCAAATAATTCAAGTCCAAGTGTTCACCCTCAAGGATAGAATATCCCAGGCTAAGTGAAATGATATAAACAGTTTTCTGCAAAACAAAACACATATAACATAATCAACAAACTGCTGTAAGATGCAAAGGGAAGTACAGTCACAGATTGCTGGATCTTCCCAAGAGGTGCTGGAAAGGGAAAGGAGAAGTATACAACATCCTAATGACTGCTCAAATCACATTACTGCAGCACTGGGGAAGCAGTCCAGCTTCCAGAACTGAAACAGTGGGGCTGTTTACATTCCTGCACCAGGTACAGGCTCTGTGCTTACAGTTCCAACAACGGAAAATATCACTTCTGTGAAATAGTGTTTGAGAAGAAAATACTGCAAACACAAGTAGAAGGAAAGTTCTGGAACAGATGAACTGAAAAAAGTTCAATTTTGGTGCATTCTTAACACGCCATCAGTGAGCTTCCCATAAAGATAGCCCATAAAGGAAGATATCCTGAATGCTATCATGAGGTCACTGCCCTAAGATCACCATTAAAGAGCTGTAAAGGTCATAGCACTAAATAATCCCTCAGTATGCTGGCAATAAAATGTTTGTTTGGAAGGGCTGTCACTTCCCTCCACAGCAACGCTGTTTGTGAGGTTCAAGTCAGCTTTTGCAATTACACATAACTAAGCACTTCATCAATTTAATCAGTAGAACAGCCACTGATCTCTACCAGTAGAGCTTTCAGGTGGGAATCTTCCCAACAGACACATTCCCTGTGTGTTACAAACAGGCTTTCATCATCAGGGCTTTCATGTACCAGCACAACGAGCACAGTTCCAGTTTCGAAATGAAATCCGGTAACAAGTATCCAAGGTTGCAGATTTTAACTGCAGTCCTTGTTCGAGCTGCATAAAGAATCTTCCCCCACTGAGATGCCCGGCAGTCCCTGTAGGATGGCCTTGGGCTGCGTGCACCTCGTGGGGCTGTTTCTCAGGTGCTCTGGCAGCCTCAGAGCAGTCACTGCATGTGGCCTTCCTGCTCCAGACATCTCTAAAAATGAAGTCGTGGAGCAATGAAAGAATAAGACTGAAACAATAAAGCATTCCCCATTTAGGCTGCTGGAAAGCTTCTCCGCTGTCCTAAGAAGGAAAAAGCCGTCATCGTGGAGCTACGGCATCCCTCTCTCTTAACAAAGACTGGTTTTCTTTACAGCACCTTTACCAGCTTTTCATCCCTACGTGTCCCAGCAATGAGAGTTCAGTGCTTCCCAGGAATCCATTTACAAGGCCAGTAGTTCTTACCATAAGAAAATTTCATCCTAAATGTTGTACCTCGCTTGATTTCATCCCATTATTTTGGCTGTAGCCACATAAACCAATTCTTCACCTATCTTCTGCTTAATGTTTGTAACACATCTGTTCTTTCATTACCTTCCTATTTGTGTTAAGACTCTATCTTGTTTGACAAAACACTTTGTCTAGATAATATCTACAATCCAGTCTTCTAAACTGCAAAAATGTATCCCTAGAATAAGGGTTTGCTCCCTGCTTGGTAACAAGGCTCCCAGACCAGCCAGAATGGCTCCTGTTGCAGTTACACAACACTGCCATTTACTCACCTATCCTTAAGTTTCTCTTTGCTTTACTTTATTTTCCAAGTTTCTGCCTCAGATCTATCATGTCCTCACTTGGGTTATATTTTTCTTTTCATATACTAGTTTGCACTTTTCCAAGTTGACTGTAAAGCTGTCTGGCCACGCAGCGAGATCTCTGGCCCTGAGCTTTCACTCCTATCTAGAAGTGATCCTCTTACACATTTACACATTAATTACATAAATTAGCTTTGCAAACTGGCAGTCTCCCCACGGCCAGAAGCATATACACACCTCTTATCGGTAAGCAGTAAATTAAACAGCCAAAATTTCCATATTTTCAATATTAGAAGTAAAACTTTCTATATCTCAATGAGTCCGCCAAATAGACATGATGATTCTCCCTCATTATTAAAAAAGTAAAGTCCTTCTTGCTAAGACAAGGTCTTTCATTTCAAAGTTGCACATGTTTCTCTAACACATTAAATGAGAGAGTCCCAACACATAAGGAAATGCTGAATATTGAACATCCCTCTGCAACTTAGGCACATATGAATGGGTACTAGAAGATTCCTTACCTGCTCCCCAAACTGTTCCTCAAAACCAAGAGCACACTCTGACCCTGTGGCATGACAGCAAGCCACTCACTGGTCTACAAGTACCTCATTATTTCTTTTCACTAAACAAAACCCCCCCAATCTGAATTCAGAAAACCTTGGAGGACCCGAGGATCCTGTATTCATCTGCTCTGAAAAACCAGAGAGATTTTTCTGAAAGAGCAGAACAGCTAAGGAGAATAAGCTTAATTCTTCCTCCAACCCCTACGACAGCTGGGAGCCTGAAGTAATTGCTAAACATGGTGAAATTACTTTAGACATACAAAATCAAGAGAAAATGCACCAACCTCCTGCAGCATGGTAACAGTAGTGAAAATAAGCCTCCTTATACTTCTACGTGTTACACAGTTTACTTGTTCTTGGGACATGGGTTGCTAGGTGTGGATCCATCAGTCTCTTAATTGCAAGCAATTTGTTTGGTTTAAGTCACAGAACAAGGTTTCTTTTAAACACCACCACTAAGCAGCAAAATAAGTCATGCTTTACCCAAGTCCTGGCTAAAGCTGTGAAAAGAACTCCACTCCAGAAGGAAAGGATTTCGCAGATTGGTCTTGGCAGCATGTCTGCAAGCACCAGAGGAAGAAGTTCTCGAGACCAGAACAATACAGGCTGGGAAAGAGACTGAAATCCAGCCAGTAGCACAAATGGAGCCTGGGAAACAGAAAGGCACACACAGAATCGAGTGTCTGAAGGGCCTTGGTGGGGTTTATCTGCAAAAAGTTCTCAGAACAAATGCAGATCCACCACTGTGGTTGTACATAGGGAAGCCAGCATTACAATTCCTCCTCTACTGTGTTTTGCCTGCCATTGAACTGTCTTACGTAGAAAAAAAAAAAAAGTCAGTGGTCCTCTCTAACTTTTAAACCTATAAATCTCTTCTCAGTTTTCTCTCATGGAAAAGGCGTTCTAAGTCTACCTCGAAGGCTCAAGTCTCACCCCACGTGCAGAAATGCAGCCCCAGAGCATACCCTGGTGTGCCACACCCAGCACAAGAGCCAGCTCCAAGAGCTGTCCCAGTATGGCACAACACAGGTAGGGAGGAAAGCTGTCAGATCTGCAGCAGTCTGGAACTCAAGGGCTGCACTTCCACCTGAACAGCAGCGACCCCTCGGCTCTCCCCACAGAGCCTTTCCACCCACATCCTCACTGTGCTGCACTTCACTCTCCAAAACCTGGAGAAAACACTTGCTGCATTTTCCTGTGGTTCTCCACACAGATGGCAGCCCAGTGCTCAAGAGCCAGAATGAAAATCAAAGCCCCACTTCAGAAAGTTACACAGGATAACATCTTGCAGCCCAGCTCTCATGTTTTATCGGCGCAGAGCTTTTCTGAAGCTCCCACATTACATCCCATATGCTGCTGTGTTACACCAACCAGAGTGCCAAGGGTCGCCTGATCCCCAGCCACCAGCAGCCCTGATCCCTGAGCAGGCTGCCAGAGGAATGGCAAAGCAGCAGATTAAAGGATTTGTACGTCACAACAAACTAATAAACACCACTTTGGCCAGACCGAATAATTCCAGAGCTCCCAGCTGTTATGGATGGCATGGCAACAGGTTACCAAGGCCACAGTAATGACAGGATAGTTTAAACCAGCACAAAAGGGAGCGATGCACATCATAAACCTGAAAAGGGATCTGCATGCATATTCTGATTGCCTCTGTGTGTGAAAATCTGTGACGTGCCTGTCTCCTGCCTTGTAGGCATGCCTTAGTAGAATGTGACTGGATAAGGCTTTAGTGACACATTGGCATTCAGAAATACCAGCCCTAAGATACACAGACAGGACCTGAGTTTTGAGGGGTTTTTTTGTTTGTTTAGGGTTTGGAGCCAGTAATTAAGTAATTGAGCCAGTATAAAATGGCAACCCTGCATTACACTAAAGGCATTTTGCTCCTTTATGCATCACAACAGGTAATTAGAGCCACAGGGTAAGGAAAAAAAAAAATTTTGTTTACTATGCAAAATGTCTGCAGCTTAAATGACACCCAGGGGATGAGTGATTCACACAATCACAAAGATTTTGAATGTTGCTGTGACAGATGTTTCAGGGACAACAGTTTGAAAAATCCTAGAAAAATGTTTAAGCAATAAAGTTGATTTTTTTCCACCTTATAATTGTTTCTTGAAGGCATAAGAACTCATATCCGTGAGACTGAAGTTTGGCCTCTAATGCCGTGCTTCACTGCCAGTGCCTTTAAAAAGTAATAAACACGCAAAATATTCCAGTTTTTCCATTAGGTTGATATCTCATGAGCCCAAGTTTCATCCTATCTTACAGAGTTTTCTGCTTGGAGTGTTTTCAAACAAGCAGTCTCCTAAGCAACCTTGTGACTTTTTCCTCATTAGACCATGAATCTCCAAGAGACCTCAGCCAGGACATGACGCCCCAAAATGTGTATAATTACAATTTTTCATCACTCCTGGTCTAAGGGACTTTATACGAGGCTTTCTCTAAGGCACACAGTAGCTGAGAACTGCTGTTCTAGACCCCTGTAGCACAACACAATTTCTGGTACAAATAATTCCTTCATTTTGACCGCTTTCATTCAAACCTTTACTTGTTCCTAACACCTTCAAACACCCCGTGTCTCTACAACAATCGATTTCCCCAGGTCCCTCAATCCCTGCAAGATTAAACAGAGCCCATGCAGGCCAACACTGTGATATCATTACAGCCAGTGTCCTCAAGGGCAGATTCGGAGCAAAAAGGCCTTTTGCCAGACCCCAGCTATTTCCATGTAGGGAAGCTTGGTCTCCTGAAGCTCACCTCAGGGAGCACAGCATGCTGGCAGCAGTTATCCCTTCGTAAAGCAGCAGTCCCCACCTATGAATGTCTGTCTGCTTTCCTTTGCTCTCCCCACCTATGGATGTCTGTCTGCTTTCCTTTGCTCTCCCCTTCAGAGACAGGTTTACTCTGAATACCGCTGCAGGTAATGGAGCCGTGTAAAGTCATTCATTGAATTACAGAAGGAGCTCAGGAGCGCTCTGATGCAAACTCCAAGGGGCAATTTTAAAGTGTAGAGCCACTCTCCTTCTCTTCTGTAGCGTTGACAAACCAGTTGCCTCTTAACGTTCAATCACAGCTTTCTAAAGGCTCAGAAAATACGTTCCCTATTGGGCCACTAAATAATTTATTGCAATTTTATTTTGAGCCATATGCAAAGCAGAGACCTGCCGGAGATTCCAGAGTCTCTCCTTTCCATGTTAGAAAGCAAGAGTAGGATACAGAAAGCATCCAAATTAGCAAGAGGCTGTTGGCTCCACACTGGTCTCACACCAGCTGGGATGACATTTCCAGTAAGCCAGTGAGCCTAACAACGTGCTCTCCAAAAAATTTCTTCACTTAAATAACCATTTTCCAGATCAGCTTTCCTTAAAATCATGCACCAGACCTTGAATGCCAGGGGGAAAAAAACCCCTATGGATTCAAGGTTTTGCTGATTAAGAACCAAAGAAACACATCCAGTCAGAGTGCAGGACTTCAGTCAATGTTATCTTTGTGCAGAACTGAAACAGATTCGACACAGCCTGTGGCAAGGGAGAGGAGCACGAGGGAAAATTGCATTTTTCACAGCAGATGCAGGCAAACTGATAACTGGGCAGGCTGCTCATTGCTCCATGAAATACTGGGATTGTGTGACATCCTTTCAGACCAGCACCCTTAACTCCTGCAGATTCCCCAAGACATTTCTGTCCTCATCTTTTTAAGCCTGTTCTATGCCAACCAGCAAATTCCGAAATTAATTCCCTATGGTGTCTTCCTGAAATGAACCACCAAAACAGCTGCCTTTACATACAGCCCAAAAGAAACGGATTTCTTTGCCTGGAATTTAATTTTGGATTATCCATTACAACCAGGGCAGGAACTGCCAGCAGCACAGCAAGAAAAAGAGAACTGAGCATGGCGTGACACAGAGTTGGGGGAGCACCTACAGAAAGGAAAACCAGTGAATAACTCCTTGGCAGATATCCTAGGAATTTGCTTTATACAGTCAGGTTTAAAAGGACAGCTCAAGAAATACACTGGAATGAAAAAAAAAATACAACCTGACGGTCAAAAGGTATTTTTCAATTTATTGTTAGGGTACAATGTCTGTAATTTAGAGCCATATGTTGGTCACTTCCCTTTACACCCTCCAAACTAGCAGCCTGCCTTGAGATCACTGAGAACTTGCATCCTTTGTGTTCGGTTTCATTACAGGAATCTGCTCAAATCTGTGACAAGTTATTTAATGAAATTCAAGGGAGGAAAATAAAATCAGATGCTCACCATTATTTGGAGTTTCCTTTGGATACACACCAAGCAGGGAGTCATCTCTCTCTATTCATTAATAATGCTCACTAAAGCTTGGCTTGTAACTACTCAGTTAGTATGAGGCAACAGAAACAACTTACTGACATTTTTTAATTTGACAGCTTTGTTCACACAAAGAAAAAAGACACAGCCAGACCCTTTTGAAGATAGCAGACACTGATGTTGAGGGGAAAAAAAGCAGCTTTTTCCCTTCTTACAGTGAGGGCTTTTCCAGAATGCGCAAGAAATTGTGACTACCATACTTCTCCCCTCTTTCTCTTACTCTGCTATCGCTATAACGTTATTCATTCCTTTATGTGGCATCCATAACACTGAGATAGCCAAGAGGCCCAGGGATAATTTATTGCATAACAAGTACAAAGTACTTGGTCTTCCTCTAAGCAGTTGCAAACCCATACATAAAATCCTCACAGCAGCAGTGAGGACATAAAAGAAATGGGATTAATTCCCTTTTCTGTAATGCTTTGTTTTCCCTGTTCCAAGATCCAGAACTACCTAACCTGACTATTTTAAACTTTTGCCAGAATGCATTCCCTTTCAGAAAGCCTGGAGTCAAAAAAGCCTTAAAGATAACACAAAGGTATAATTTAAAGTGACTTTAAATGTAAATTATATAAAATCTCCATCTCATAACCCAACCCAAAGGGCCCGAGATGAGGGCAAGGGAGGCGGAGTGTGCAAGTACAAGCACAGGATCGTACCTCATGGGCCTCATCCCACTTTTACAGCTCCACTTCCTACTTGTGCTGCATGGTTTTCTTTTTCCTTAACCAAACTTATCTGCTTACGCATTTTCTAAGCAAAACACTTGGATTGTTTCTCTTCTCACCAGGAACAAGCCCATTTTTTCACGACATTTGCTCACAGCCCAGTGAAATGTCTTTTCATTTGTAATAGCATATTAAAGAAGCCCACATTAGAGCTTGCTCTCCTGCTCCTCAGCTGTCTCTGCAGGCTTGTAATGCAGTCATTGATTTGGGAGTAAAAGAGATTAATACTAATTGGCACACGCTGCAGCAAGAAAAGCTTTGACTAGCAGTAAGAAAAATATTTACAGCAACAGCAGCTAAGCACTGGAACAGACTGCTCAGCAAAGCTGGAGGATATTCCTGGAGATGATCAAAACTCAGCT
This sequence comes from Cnemophilus loriae, assembly GCA_013397755.1. Classification (NCBI taxonomy): domain Eukaryota; kingdom Metazoa; phylum Chordata; class Aves; order Passeriformes; family Corvidae; genus Cnemophilus; species Cnemophilus loriae. Next base: position 349,247 of record VZTF01006178.1, read on the forward strand.
GGACAAGCCCCTGAAGAACCAGACCTCACTTAAAAGCTAATCTTGGGTTGGACTATACGACCTCCAGAGCTCCCTTTCAATGTAAATTTAATGCCAGATCGAAGACCAGGTATTTATCGTCAGTTTGTGTGCCTACAAGTCTTCGTAAATACATACCCAAAATCAATTTTTTTATTGGCAGCCTTGTGGAAATGAGACATAAGCCATGCAATTCCATGCTGTTTGTTCAGCCATTGTTCCTTGCCACCTTCTCCCAAACCTGCAATAACTTGGGAAACAACTGAGCCAACATCAGATAGATTTGATAGAGGGCTCAGAGCAAGTCATATTTCTAAGTGTTTCAAAATAAATATAAACATTGACACACACTGAGCAGCCGCACAGCAGGAGGCAACCAGAGCACACCATTAGAGCAGATGGCTCCGTCATTAAATGTTTTACAGCATTCCTCTCCCCCTGCCTAAGGCCTTCATCCTAAATGAAATACAGCTATAAAGGGACTGGCAGAGCAGGTCGGCTGCATCACTGAGACAAGATGTAAGACAGGATAAGAGCACCCCTGAGTGCATCAAAGGAGTCCAAGGGAAAATACTGGGCAGAAGAAGGTGCATTTAATCCATGTACATATGCTGATTTGCCTGCTCACACGACAACTTCCCTTACGACTTGCTATGCCTTGGTAAACGCCTAGTATTTTATAAAAGAGGAAAAAACCCAAACCAACCACCTTTTTGTAAGGAGTTCTGCTCAACAGGATAAGACAAACCAACAGCCCTGCAATACAAACAGAATCTGTCAGCAGGACAGGTCCCTCCTTGTCACCAGGAGGGTCACAGCAGCACTAACCGTACACTAGGCTGGTGGACGGCTTCTGTGGATTTTCTGTGTGGTCCACACTGGAGACAGAAATGGTATTTTAAACAAGACATCCAAGCGGAAATCTTCAAGGTTCCTGCTCCTTCATGAGCAACTACTTCATTGATAAGGGGGTCATAATCTAAATTGCTGAAAAAGCAATCAAAAAGGAGATCAGAAGCACATTAGAGAAGCGAGAAGCACAGACAAGAGACACTTATTGTACCTTTCCTTTAAAAGCTTCAAAATCTAAAGTGTTTCCTATGTCCAACAGACAACATTTTACACAATACACTGGCAAAATGCTAAAGCTCAGCCCCAGCATACCTGCAGGAGGCATTTTCCACTGCAAACAGTCTCCTATGAATCGAATAGCGAGACCCATTTCACCACCGTCGAGAAGAGAGGTGCTCTGGGGCTCGCACTTTACAGACACAAATCCATCCACACAAACAAACTGAATGAAGCTTTTCCTTCTGCTGCACACACTAAATGTGATACTTTCTTTCAAATGGGGATTTGTTTGGTTTTCAACAAACAGTGAAGTCCCGACTTGAAAGAGAGAGTTCCAGTTCGGGTGTGGCACACTTCAGTGGTAAGATGTGACTCAAGCAATTTTAAATTCATTTTCTCACAGCTTTTCTGTTGAAGTATTCCACTTTTAGCCTTTCAGACTCTAAAGTCATAGTCTTGTGAACTAGCTGGCACAGAATAACTCTGCTAAAGGTCATAAAGTAATTTTGCATTTATGCCATTACCACAAGCAAGTTGTTACCGTGCAAAAATCATTGCTTCAAGCCCTCTCTTAGATCCTGAGCTCACTCTGTGGGAAGTGTTAACAATTAAGTAATTAATCAATCTGCATTAGCTTACCATATAGCCAGGTAAAAAAAAAAAAAACAAACCTAAAAATTGTCTGTTCAGATATATGCAAGCCAACAAACTCATTTGCTCTGGTCTACTGAGTGCCTAACTCACCAGTGAGGTTCTGGCTGAGACCAATTTGAGCCAGCAACAAATACCTCTCAGTGTTCTGGTTTTATTTCCATTATTAGTCTCATCTAAATTGTGGAAAGAAAAACAACGTCTCCCAATATACATCCCTCCCCCCCTCCAAAAAAACCACCACTTTTTTTCATAAATTAAGACAGACCCAAAAAATGTCAACAATAAAAAAAGTTGTCTTTTCTCAAACCTCAGTAGATACAAGAAATTAAATAGCCCAAGGGTATCGTGTTCTGTCTTAACACTACAAAAAAATTTCAGTCCTTGATTTCCAAAGGCTTCGTTAATATACACTGGTTTAATTCATGTAAGTTTAATCACAAAAAGTAATTTAATCTTACTTCTTGTACCAACATATTAGCATTTCATTTTCCGAGCATTTGTTTCAGCTGGTTTTATATAACCATCTAGAAAAACCAATATCTCCTAACATTTTTCTAACACTTTTCATTCAGAACATCGCATTTTTAGTCTCCACTGAAGTCTCCCCTCTCATTTTTCTCTGTACTTATTTATTGAGCCAGGCCTCACAGAGCAAGCTAAATATCTGCCACCCTTTAAATCATTTCTTTTTTCAAAGTTCCAGAAGGTTGTAAGCAAAAGAATATAAGTCTCTTGTGGTACCACCAGACAGCCTCATGTATTTCACTGGAACTCGTAGAGATTACTACAGTGCAAAACACATCACATACATCAGAACAAACAAAAAAAAGACAACGCTGATTTATTACTCGACCACATTTTTCAGACTTTATATAAATGCATGCATTAAGTTTTTTCTGCTCTCTGCCCAGAAAACATTTTACCTCTCCTCTCAAGATAAAGCAGCTGTTCAATACTGGCATTGGAAATACATTTTGAGAGCGAGACTGCCATAAAATGATGTGGGATAGTCATGGCAAGTTCATTTCTTCCTGGCTTGCTTTCTCAGCTCTGCTTTGGGAAGGCAGAGCTCCTCCCTGGCACTTCTCTCCCCCTGGCTCCTCACTGCCCCACCAAGAGGGACACCTTCCCTGTTTATGTGAACCCCATGCAACAGTCAAGGTGTTCCAGGTCTCCTTTTACCACCATGACTTCCCTTCTCTTCCCTCATTTCCCACCCTCTTTCCTTTCTGCAGGCCCTGAAATAGTCATATATTTGAACAAGAACATTTTGTTACAGCCTAAAATATCTTTAAACTATAATTTGTGACTGCATATTAGAAGCCGTAGAAAAGATATTGAATTCAACCATCAGCCAGGAAAAGGCCTTATTGATTATCTGCATTTACCTTTCACGGAAAGCCACCTCTGTATTTCATGTCATTCTTTAAGTGTAAATTCCCTCTCATGGGGGTTTCACAGGCTGAATTTCTGCCATCAGTTACTGTGAGAAAGCCGCTGTTCCAGACAGCCACAGACTCCCACAGATTTTAAAAGTCGTTATCATATTTGAGATCATTTTGTCCGGCTGTTGAGTGCCCTGATGCCAAAAACTACATGAGGCGGAAAGAGCTGTCCCTGAACTCACAGTAAGCAAAGTAAAGTACAATTCTGGGCAGAGAGGAAGGTCCCAGGCATCCCTGGAGCCCAGAAAACTGCCACAGAGCAGAGATGGCTCCAGAGTGGGAAGGACAGGGCTAGTAGACTCAGTGCAGCCCTGAGGAGGGAGCTGAGAGGTAGGAGCCCCTTGATGAGCCTGCCCAAAGGAAGCAGAAGGAAAGCAGCAGGCAGCCTGAATTCTGTAAAAAAAAAATCAATGACCAAAGGTAACAGTACCTAATGACAGAGTAACTCTAAGACCCCTTGCAAAAAGGCTTTACTGGAGTGGCTGTTCAAACATGTTAAAAGTCACACATTTACCCCACATGATCCCAAGGTCTCAGTAATCTCCATGTCGTTAGAAGGCTGCATAATGTTGCTAGGTGTGATCTATCACAATCTACACCCGAACACATACCTGTGGAATACAGTACCTGTGTAAGGCATCTGGTACTCTGCTAAGGTCCGATTCCTAGCTATCAATGCTATTGAAATCCCCTATACAAGATATTCTGGCAGTTTCTGAAACCAGAAGATGGTCAGGTGGGTGATTTCTTGGTGGAGCACATCTGTCTTCAGAGCTCGCCATCCATCCCAAACCCAAGAGATTTTTACCCTCAGTGCAGTGACTCTGCAAAGGTGCAGGTCTCTGGCAGAGATGGATAACAAAAGCTCTTCTCTGCCTCTCTGCTATTTTTCCACATTAAGCACAGAGTGACTTCTATAAATCAGCAATTTCCTAAGGAAATGTTATGCCAGTGCCCTGTTTTCAATATCCCTCTCTGCTGGGAAAAGCATGACAAAATGCGGGCATTTACAGAATTTGCTGTTGGGGGATTTATGAGTTTATTCAACACTTAACTAAAACCTTTTCCAGTTCTACTCTGCAGAGATCCATAAAATAGAATATCCATTTAGCTTTATCAAGTTCTATCAAGTATATTACATGGAGGCAATTAAATTACATATCTTCATAAAGCCAGATGAACCGATAACAAAAGTGAGTCAACAGCTGAATTTGGCTTCATGCAGAAAAACATCAGTTCAGTACATTTTCCAGCTCAGTAGATATTTTTCTCCTCATCTATGCATAATTCTGCTGCCATTAAAATGATGGATAAGATGACAAAACTTTAAATCTCCTGTACATGCAGTTCGAGTTCCCACATGGCATATGACCATCAGCACCCCAGGAGCCATCAATTAACATTTCTGCAGCTTTCTGAGCATTTTATTGATCTAACAACAGTGATCCCAGAAAAGGGGGAACCGTCACTGACTTGCTGTGTTGAACCTGGACAAATACTTGTGCTTTTGCTTTCATTTTCACCACCCCAAAAATGCCAAAATTCAACCTTCATTTGTGAAATGCTCTCTCATGGGTTAAGCACACGGTTAAAGAACATCTTTGTTGCTAGTTCCCTTTGGGTTTTGGTGAGAGATACAGAGAGTTAAGTTCAGAAAACATCAATCAATCAGTCGTTCTTAGGCAGACACAAAAAAAACATAAGTACTGCAAGCCTACAGTGAAGCTGCTTAAATGTTCAGTGGCTGGTTTGGGGCATGCCCAGAAGTGCGCTGTTCCTTTGGGAGCTCAGCCAGCTCTCCCAAATGGGATTTGCAACAAAAATCTTCAATGACATCATGTTCTGAAGTTGGCAGTGCATCTCTAAAGCAGGCATGACCGCAGCTAGTAAAAGTTCTGTTAATGATGCACCATGTTACCAATAAAACGCCAAGAGGCTCTCAGTGCAAAAGGCTCTATGAGGTTGTGTTTTCTAGCTACTAAACCAAACCAGTACATTTCTGAATAACTGGCAGCTCAGGATGGATGTTGTTTCTCCCTGTTCTCTTCCACGAGTTTCTATAACACAACTTCTGTTAGTGTAACACTTGCTAGAAAAATGATGAGGGGAAAAAATAAGCTTACACAGTCTAAAAATCAAAGGCCATTTTTTCAAGCCAGCCGTGGTGTTCTGCAAGGTTTTCATTATGTGAACATCAAATGAGACTGAAAGGCAATCAAAAATTGCTCTGAAAGTGCCATAAAATCTTGATTTCTTCCCTTCACTCAATTCTCAAGAAACTTGCCCACACTGCAGCTTTTAGTGGTTGTGAGTTGACACCGTTTAACCCTAATCACAGCTCTCTCCCCCTGGAACTCCTTTGCCACACTGCTTTCCCCAGGACTGACAGCACATTTATGGATTCAAAACCACCCCCCCTCATCTGTCCTGGTTCTCTGTGCGAGCCAGCAACAGATGAACACACTCCTCCTTGGAGCAAAGAGACATCAGAGAAGGAATGAAATATCACCAGGTCAGTGTTTCCCAGGATAACTTCAGAGCAACGTAATATCCCAAAGACCCTAACTGCTGTGATCTAAGGCCAAAATCAAATCTTGCTTCCAGAATTTAGAGAGGAGCAATCCTTTGCTCTATGTTGCTCTGTTCATTCTACTTCTCAATAATAGTGGATAGAGCACTGACAGTATAGGAAATTACATTCTTTGTATAGGCAAAACCCCATAATCCTGCAAGAAATTTTAGGGGAAAGAAGAGTGCAGTTAGGCTCATTCAAAAGTCCTTTTATGGACAAGGGCCAATTCTGAACTTGCAGAAAAGGCTTAGACTTTACCAGAGAAGCAATGAACAAAGCTTCTGACCAGCAAATCAGCAAGGTCACTTCTTTTCCAACTTGCCTCTCGAACTGCTGCTGTGAAAGCCTGCTACACTTGCACTTAGAGAATGCTGAGATGTCACAGCTCCCACAGAAAAAAAATGTCCAGACCTTTTCAAATGGAAAAAAATGTAACAATTACAGACAGACTCTGTAGAAGTTGTCAATCGATTGCAAAGGCACTCAGCCGTGGAGTCCTCAGAGCCCCTCTGGTAGAGTGCTCTAACCAAAGCTCAAACTTTAATCCCGTATCTTTAATGCATGTTGCAGCCTGACTTCTATTTCCAACGTGAGACTCTGTAACAAGTGCCTTAAAGCCTAAACTACATCCAAGTCTTCCAGTGGAGTTACAAGGCAGTGTAAGAGCAGGTTTCGGGAAAGTTTCTCCACTGTTGCAATCGACATGTGCAAGATGCTCAATAATTTTGTGTAACTGATCCAAGCCCATGCACCTCCTTCCTGTGTCACTGGCCCAAGACACTCGGGCAGGCAGCCCCTTCCTTGCCAGGGCCACAGGACTGCCAGGAAAGTATCAGCCACTGTATTGGAATAGATCCTTTGAAAAGGTTCATTTCCCACCACTGGGAGCAGAAATGACCTTCAGAATATCTACCAAGAGATATCAGGGCAGTCCCAGTCTGCAGAGCCTTGCTGATGAAACAGATCTGTTGAAGTGATCACATTGTACAGCAAACCACAGTGCTCCAGGGAGCAGGTTTTGTACAGCAACACAATATTTTATAGAGCGGAACACTGCAGCTGGAGGGCAATCACTGCCAGAAGCAACAGTGGACTTTCAGTCCAGCAGAGAAAGATTGGGCTCTACAACACAATCACGCCTCTGTCCTTCCTAACCACTTACTATTTGAGACTGAAAACATAGACTGTATGTTCAAAACAGTGGCTGTAGAGTGAAAAAAAATCAGACTTTGATGTGGTCAAGTATAAACTTGACCGTATTACACCAATCTGCTGCAATGACAACTTTAAGTGTTACCATTACTATGAAAAATACCCTAAAGCCAATCCAGCCAACACTGAAATAAGATATTTCTGTCCACACAAGTCTCACATCTATGAGTTTAACATTCTCACTTGAAAAATAACAAGTCCCTCGCCTCAGGATGCTTGGAAAGCTTTGTGCTACTGACTCTTTGACCTTTCCCTTGTTGTTACTGGGGAGATTGAGTTGACCAACTTGAGGAAGGGACTTCAAAACACAAACTGTTTACTTCTGAAGGCCTGACAGCAGAACTTGTCCTGAGCAAGCAGCCTGTGGAGAAAGAAGGGAAACGTGGCTGTTCCCACTGGCAGTTATAATTAGAATTTAGTCTGTTCTTTTATACCTGGTGTGCTTGTTACAGGCCAGCCCGCTCGATGCTGGGCAGGGTCAGTGTCCTGCACTGGGAGCTGTGGGCACCCTGAAATGTATAAACGAGAAGACACAGACCTGCTTCTGTTGGTGTCAGATCCTTGCTGTCCATCAGTTTGGCATTGCTGCGGAAAGCACAACACGGAGTGCAGTGACGTGGGATACCTCTCCTAATCCGCTGTTTCCAGACTAGGAGCTGGTAGAAGTCTGCTTAAAACAAAACTCCTCGAGCACACAGCCTTACAAACCACTGCAAAGATTTACCAGAAAAGGTCATGTTCACCTCCACACACACACATATATCATCCCATGCAAATGAATCAAATTAAAGGGGATCAGGGAGGAACAGATGCATGTTCAAAGCTTTCCTTCATTTTCATTGATTTCTGTTTTGTTTTTCAAAAAGGCTTAGGTGAGTCTTCAACAAAAACAGGTTGAAAAACACTGCCCCATCTTCTCCCCTCTCCAAGGCAGGACCAGCCACATCTACAACACTCCTGACAGACTGTTCTCCACTGAATGGCTTCAGCTCATCTTGGCTGAGGTCAAACTCATCAAGGTCAGTCCCAAGAGGCCATTAATTATCAGCCTCCCGACTAAATCAGCGCTTTCTTGTGCAGAGAAAGTCTTACAGCAATAGTTTGCAGTTTCAACCTGTGACTCAGCAGGCAGCCGTGGGGAAGACAAACTACCCTGCTGGCCAAGGAAGCAAGGGGGGGGAGGAATAAAACCTGGCACCCAGGTCAGGGATGGGCAATTTAATCCAATAACTGGCTGCCAGCAGTGACAGTCACGAATCCATCACAAACAGGGCTCCCTGCTGGCTCCCACAAAGAGCAGCTGGGAACACTGTGAGCTACACTCTGCATCTGGTTTAAAACTTACCCACGGACCTGTCTTGGTATCTTCTAAGTATCATTTGTCCCCAGTGCCATGTAAGAGCAATTTCTGTAACTTAATCATGTCATGACACATTTTTCCTTTCATTTTGTTCCTAAACTGCCTACCTGGCGATATTGCTGGGGTCCCCTGGTTCTTCTAGTCTGAGAAGAGTAAATAATGATGACTCCTCTTCTGGTCATCCATCAGTTTGTAGTCTTCTCTCATCCTTCCTTCCCACCAGTCATTTTCAGTCTCTAGGCAGCACATACAGTCTATAGATGTCACCGTAACATCAAGGCTTTACCTGCACGTGGACTGAAGGAAAGTGTGACAAGTGATCTCTCGTTTAAATGCGGTGCTCACTTGAGCCATGCCTGCTGTGAGGGCTGCTTGGATCCTCACCTGCAACACAAGAGCCTGATAAGACAGATGAGACAAACAAGAAGAGGCTCCAAATAAATACAGATGATGATACATCCGCCTGGAGTGAAGGTGACAATAGGTGCTGAGCCAAGGCAAAACACAATATAAACAGGTTAAATAATCAGGCAATCATTTTGACTGGGTTTTGTTTCCTCTAGCCAGGGGATGCCTTTGATGGATCACAGTGTATTTTTACTCACTGTAAATGGCATTAAGAGGTGGGTGCTCTCTTATGCCCTTAAAGTTAACAGATGCTTTATGCCCAGCTCCAGCTGCACGGGAGAATCAATCACTGTGTGCGCTCCTCATGACGCAGCAAGTCACATCACCTGCAGGTAACAGCATCTACAAAGTGTTTTAACACTTAAACATAAAGCAGGAAGGAAAAGAGAAGGAGGTATACAGGAAAAAAACCCAAAAAACAAAACTAGAAAACCCCAGCCTCATTCACAGGTCATGTCAGCCATGTCTAAATCATTGCTAAGGAAAATTTTGGCTGTGTCTGCTAAGGAACAACCTGAGTGAGACCATTTCAAGTGAGACCTACGTGTGGGACTGCTCATGCTGCAAGCAGAGCTGCTGAGATGGTGAATAAGTTAAAGTGCTAGCAGGGACAAAATACTGCCTTACTGAATTTATTTGTTACGAGCAGTGGAGGGCCACAGTGTAAAGGGAGTTCTCTTGCTAAGCTGCCACTGCTGAAACAAATGAGAAATTAATGAGCTTTTTTTTTTCTTATTTTATCATTCATATTCACTCTGTGGTGCCAGCACAGTCAGGATCTACAAACTCTTAATTTTTCCTCCAGTCATCCTTATCACCAGAAGATTGTTTTCTGAAAGTAAACATAAAATGGCAGAAGGGTGAGCAGAGACATAAAGGTAAAGTAGTTAAAGCTTTAGAGTCATCCACAGAGTAACTTCCCTGATTTAAGATTTCTGCATACAAAGACAAAGCAATCAGTGTGAAAGAACAGAACATGTGATGAATACTTGGCAACTGATAAAGAGCAAGATTTATAATGACATTTTCACTGGATTTCAGAGGTTCTACTGCACCTCATTATATGCAACCTGTAGCCTGCTCTTATTGAAGGAGGCTTTGAGAACAGAAAGGGGAAGAGGAAAGTACATTTACTGCAAAGTGTGTGGAAATAATCACCTACACAAGCTGGCTTCTATCCGTTTTTCCTTCCTTCAGGTTCCTTCACTGCCATGACACATTTCATAGATGTGTGTAAGAATGACCAAGACTTGGACATTTTGTTCTACCATTCACTTACCTGTTGAAATTAAGGCTAGAAGTAGCCAAAAAGTCAAAGCTATCAGATTATTCTGTGGATGAAATTCTATTCACATATGCTCTAGATCCAGGAGAATTTATGAGCCCATTTCCCACAGATATATCACTGGAAGATTACTTTGGCCATTCTTTTTCTTGTGGTAGCAGACCAGATTAGTTTGTGTCTTATAACATTCTTCCCTCTCCTGCTCTAAGAATTTGTCATGACATCCTACGAATGCCACCTCTGTTACCACAACTGTTCGAAAGTTAAAAAACCAAAAGTTTCAAAACATCATCTTTCCCATCCTTTCCACCCCACGAGTTTTCCTGCTAATTACACAGTTACTTCCTAAAATATCAGATCCTACACAGCCTTCCAATTCCTTTGGAGAGTGCAGGGCCGTTATGCTGGTGCTTGAATGATATGAAATAACACCCCAGGCTTACTAAGACACAGCAGTAATTCAGGAACTGGAGGTTAGAAATCTCTGTAAATCAAATAATACTGCACAGCAAAATCTATTCCCCTAAGCTCCCCGATTGTAAATGCATGAGTTGCACAAAAACATATTCTCTCATTTCTCATAGCTGTGACTGGGGAGTAAGAGTGGATATTGCCTATGCTCAGACTGCAGCAGGTAAATGCTTAACATTAATAAAAATGTCACGTGCATAAACCCAGCTTCTATTTCCAATAAAGTATTTTGTTCACTGTTCTCTCATTTCATAGTGGACACAATATTACATTAAAAGATTCTGAAAACATGACAAAAAATTCAATTGTCTGACTCATGCTTTAGGTCAAGGAAACCAGATAAAGCAGTCTGAAAAAGGTACCAAAAAAAAAACTCCAGAAGTGATTCGAGAGAGAATGACAAAATTTGAGCAGCACCATGGCCTGCATGAGATTACTTGGAACAACAGCACCATCCCCTGCCCACATGGCAAATGGCACTGGCCTGGAGAAAACGTCACTCCTGTCCCTTTCGGGAAATGGGAATTCAACTCACTCCATCGACACCCAGAAGAACTGGAGCCCTAACTACAGGCACTAAAATATTAAAGAAGGCTTTCCACTTAGCTCTTCTTGCTGACTAGAGCAACACTTCTTGAAGGCACAGCTAGAAAAACCTACGTGTGGTTTATCTGCAGACACTCCATGAGGTTTCAGTGTTTCTGCACGTGCTTTGCTGGACAGGGACAAAATAACCACATGCTGAAAGCTCTGCTGAGCCAAAGAGGTGAAGCTTTTTCGTTTTCAAGTCAGCAACACAATGTCAGGACAAACAAGGACAGGTGAGCTACCTACAAAGTGCTGTTTAGTCCCATTCCACGTACCTGTTCCAGGCAGGCTATCAAGCGGCATTTGCAGAGGACACCAGAAATACCCCCACAACACAAAAGCTGTGACCCACCACTCCTCACTGTAATGACTCACCAGTTCTCTGACTTCTAGATGAGTTCTACGCTAAATCAAAGAGAAGAGTTATTGTTTAGGCTTTTCATGCATAACACTGCCTTGTGCGTAAATTACTGCTTTCAGCACATACTGGAGTAATTGGCTGCTCACAGCAATTCCAGCTGTCAGGGAGCTGAAGTGGGATAAAGAAACAATATGAATAGCACTTATCATGAATCTATACACCAAGCAAAATCATAATTTGATATGCATCAATAAAAAAATTGAGAGAAATCAAGTAAGGAAGCTAATAATTTCCTTTTCCCCCATACACTGCGTTCAATACTGCAAAGATAAACACATTGTGATGAAAGCAAATAAAGAGTATCATACTTCTAGTAGTAAAATAGGAGCCCCCAAAACACTTTCCTGTGGGGGGAAGAGAAACAAAGCAGGAAGGGACAGTAGCTCCTCAGGGAAAACCAAGAATATTGGACTTTGTTTGCTTTAAAACAGATTCTTCATAGGTAAAGAGGGCTGATTTTAGTGCTCATGCTCAAATCTTTGCAAACTGACTTTGCAAAGAGATCGATAGGATTTCTCAACATATTTCAATTGTGACAAAATGAACAGAACACAAATTTTCATGACTCAAAATCAGAAGATGGAGAAAAAAAGCCAAACACACCAATGATTAACTACTGCCACGAGGAAGTAATTAATTCATTGGCAGCTGTGATTTAAAGCTCTCTTAGGAATGCACTGTACCGAAGATCCCAAATTTTGTATTCTTAAAGGGATGTTACACAGTAAATACTAGAAATATTGCAATTCACTCAACTTCTTTACATTTTAACTAGGCTTCTTAGAGTAAGAAAGGGTCTCAGACTTCGTTTTCTCTGTTTAATTACCTCAAAAGGGAAATTCAAATGCTTTTGCCCATTTGCACCTTGAAACTTTCTGCAGATGACTGATACTATACTGACCCCTAACACAACTCCTGGTCAGAGTCACTACTTACAAATTCTGCAAGTAATTTAAATCATTCCATTTAAATCATAAGCATCGGGTTTGTGACAAGAGTCAGCCTCTGCTGGAACAGCTTCACATATGAACCAAAAATCTACCAAAGAACTGAAAACAAATCATGAAGATCAGATGGCACTTTCCTAAGAATTCTAAAGAAACTGAAGGAAGTTGAAAAATTAAATATACTGTCTAATCTCTAAAGGAGTAGAAAGCAGTGCCTTAAAAGATTTTTCTGCACAATTTTGCCTTGGCAAGTATTAAATCACTTATAAAGATAAAAACCAAAACCACCAAAAAACCTCCGAAGCCTCCTGTTATCCCAAGGTATTTCCAGGCCAGCAGTCGTGCCAAGCTTGCAGCATGTGCAGCTGGCCATGTCATTCAAGGATGAGCAGCTGTAAATTAACAACCCTTGCTAACACATTTGTAAACGCTCCACGAAAAGCAAAACTGACAAACACTGACAACTCATTTCAGGAAAGGGAAGAAAACAAAATCCAAACACAATATATTTTTTTCCTCTGCATATTTTACACTGAAAACAAAGCACTTAGCAGCAAGAGATCATGACAGTACTAATTCAGAATTACAATGTAAAAAATTAAAACTTGACATTTATTCAATATGAAAGTTTTAAAGCTCTTAATAACCTGTGAAGAATCAATTTCAGGAGGACTATTAAAATGTGCAGTTTCCACAGCTGATGTATGTGACTGACCGATAAGCCAAGTTTAGAGCCATGGTGTTCAGACCTCACAAGGCATGAAAGAGAAGCCTTTTTATTCTCCTTCACACACATCAATTTGATTTTCAGAGCCAGTCATAAATGCTGAACTAAAGCAGAGAATTCAAGGCAACCCACAAAACTGGCTGGTGCTTCTCTCACCCTGTGCTCTGCTCCCTGCTGACCTGAGGGGAGGGATGCTGCAACCACCCTCTTCTCTCCCAAGATCCCTGAAGAACAGATCCCTGTCTTTCCATCTCTTCATGTGCTTCCATCCCAGACACCCTTGACTGGTCCTAAGGTGCACAGCATGTCTGCTCTACCTCGGCCCTGCACAGCAACTCTCCTTCCTTCCTTCCCTGCCCCAGCTTTACAGGACAAGAAAAAAGACAAAGCAGCCCAAAATGAGAATGCAATGCCCAGCAAGCACCAATAATTTGGGTTTCCAACTATACTGAACAGCAGCATCACCACAACACCCACATCTGAGGCTAGACATGAAGATGGAGAGCTGCAAAACACCACAGATACTTAAAAGCCTCAATAATGGGAGGAAATATATACCAACAGTCTGAAGCAGTGGAATCATATCAAAGAGAAAATAGATTAAAAACCACATACAACTGTGATGAGAGGGGAAAAAGTTTATTGGTCCTTTAGATTTCCAATGATTGCTTGTAACATGTTCAGCAAATTCATTCAAATATTACATACAAAGGATTTCTTTGCCATGTTAGAAGTAGCTTAACATTCAGTGGAAAAGTAAGGAATAAAAGCAAAGAAGGATAATCTTCAATTTATTGTGAAACACATGATTATTTTTTCCTATTTCAGCAAAACACCTGCAAAGAACTGGGCTCTGTGCTCAGCACCCACCTTCCATGAAGGTGACTCTCGCAGATCACAGAAGGCACTTGAAATTCCTGGAAGTTGGGATGTGGGGAAGAGGAGGGGATAACAAAGCGCTCGTTTTTACTAAGTGCAATCCTAGTATGAATTCAAGCAGCCACAAAGCATCAAGATACAAAACCTCAGGCAGACATGCTAACGAAGGGCTGCAAAGCTGGAGTACAACGAATGCTGCGTGTCCCTGGGCCGTCAGTCGTCGTCTCCGCCGCAGAGCAGCAGCAGCGCTTTCCTGTAGTCCCCAGACGTGTCTTTCTGTCAATACAGCACAGCAGCACCGTGAGTCACCAGAGCAGCTGCCAAGGAGGGCCCCAGCACATTACACATTCATCCCACCCACAGGAAATCCACACGGATGACTCTCCCCTCGGGAATGGCACAAGGAAATTCTCCGCCTCTTACACCAGAGCTATATTTACACAGACACACTGCCAGAGACAAAAAACCTCCAAAAGCTTTACTAGAAAACAGAGCTGCCCCTGGCACATTTGATGCATTTGTCTGCAGGGGGAAAGTCCAAAGGAGAAGCACAAAGCAGCACCAAAAGCAACACCCTATAAGTGAGCAAAGTGCACCTGCCACTGCCTAGAAAGGCACCAGCCCTGCTCCCTGTAATCAATGGGAAGCTCCAATACAAAATCCATAGATCAGCTGTGTGGGCCTGACAGGCAGTGCCAAAAAGCAACCCCACCCAGCCTAGTTAAGGGAGCATAATGTCAGGAATGACAATAGAAAATCATAAGAAGCAGCACTTTAAAAAAAAAAAAACACAAAAAAACAAGAGTAAAAAAAAGCCTTTTGGCTTAACTTTGCAGCAAGAGCTGGCTCTGGATTCCTTGCTGGCTCCTTCCCTTCCTGCTCCGTCCCATCCACTCAAAGGAAATCATGACTCAGACTGGTTCCACAGTGAAATCCTTTCCACTTGGAAATGGTGCAAAGGGTTCCACACCGCAACCCAAGATGTAAACTTCAGCCTCATGGTAATTCAGACTCCCAACCCCAGTGTCATTCCTCTGGAGCCAGCACCCTCTCTGAAGCACTGGACAATAAGGAACCCAGACAAGAACAAGGAAATGATGCAGCAGCTAAAAATGGTGTATGAGTAATTGTAATTTCAGAAAATCACGTCATCTTCCCTAGTGAACACTGGAAGGAAACCTTTTTCCATAGGAAGTGTCCCCCACTTAAACAATGCCATGTCAAAACCGAAGACAAACCACCATCAATCTCAGAGCAGCATCACACCCACCCTCTCCCAAAAAAATAAGCAGTGAAAACAGTGACATCTCAATCACCCCTGCGTTCCCTGAGAACAGAACAGTAATGTTACCTGAATCATTTGATACAACGATTTAGCAAAATTCTTTCTGAACTCTTGTCTAATATCCAAGAGATCGACTTCACTTCTTGAAACCATGACTCTGATCAGGGTGTCATCATCGGTGCCAGCCCCCTAAAGAGAAAACATCAAATAACATTCAAATATGAGTTTGTTCTGGACAGATGCTGCAACAAAACATGAAATACAAACAACCATGGTACAACATGAAAGCAACAAGTGGCATCTCAAACCACTCCTGCACTACAGTTCAGCTCCAAAACAGTATTTGGGACAGTATCATGAGACATTCACACTGAAATACAGAGAACAGAGGGCTGACCATGCAGGGTGCTCTAATCCCTGGATTTCTATCAAGTGCCATACGCCCAGGCCTCTTATTTCACATTTCACCTCAGGTTTCAGCTGTGAATGCCCGTATAAGTTTACAATAACCCAGTTCCAAGCTTACACAGCAGTCTAGCTGCTCACCACAATCCAAATCCCAGGTAAATCCCCCCTGCAGTGTCCTCTGAGGGTGCAGAACTGCAGTCAGTTCTGGAACTGGCTACCTCAATCCCAGCAGTGACCAGTACAAAGGAACATCATACAGCAAGACACAGGCAGAGCAACTCATTCCATGAACTCTCCAGCTGTTTATTACGAGGGTAAACTTCACAAACCTTTTCCAGCCACACAAACATGCCCCACTCTGTCTGTCATCTTCAGTGCTTGAAACATTTCATGTTCCTGAGCAGACCAAGGCCCTGACCCCTCTGCTCAGATAAGGCAGACTCCACACAAGCTGAAGCCATACAAACTTCCACGTGCTGACCTGCGGATGCACCTCAGGGAAGGACTTGGCAGAGCCCCCACGATCATCTTCAGCCTAACGTCCAGGGCCACTCAATCCTTCTGGGTGCAATATTCTTGGATTACACCTAAAAATGCCCTAAAGCCGCTCAAAAGTTATGCCATGAGTCTGGTGGTTTCTGAGGAATAAAAGCCAAGCTCTGCCCCACCTAATCATGAAAGCAAACTCTGCTCAGTGCAGAACATTGTCATGCCAAACTGATAAATTAGAAGTACAAACTCCTCTGTCAAAGTAATAGTTGACCAAAACCTTTCTTACCTGAAGTGTTTAATGATTTTTACCTATATCAAAAAAAAATTTGGGGGAATCTCACCAGCAGACATTGGTCAGGCTCCTCATAACAGAAGCATATCAGAATCTAAAGCCTACAGGAAAACTGCATTCTTTAAAAAATAAAAATTAATAAATAAGAAAAAAGTAGTCCTCATACGGCTCAGCCTACTGGTACAATATTTTGTATTTTTCACCTGAACTTTATTCTACATTAGTATCTATGAAAGCAGTAAACAACTTTTAACAACTAAGCTATTGTTTTGTGTCTCATCATCAATTGTGTCTCATCATTAATTAATAATGAGCTGTCACCTCATCTGGTGACAAACCTACTTCAGAGCTTTCCAGCAAAGGGAAGGGAGGAACTCTTCAGGGAAGCTGATAACTTGCCTGAAAACAGACTACTTACCTCTGGATTAATTAATATTTCCCACTGGGAGTTAAGCAGGGAAAACTGTAATTTTTATCTCTTCCCATCAAAGAGAAGGTGAAGCCAACAAACATGGATGCCCTGCTAATGCAATTCCCATGCATAATCTTTTGCAGCTGTTCAAGCCTTTCCTTTTCTCTGCTGAGTTTCTTTTGCTTCTCAAAACAGGATGGAGAGTAAACGAAACACATTTCAAAGCTACCTAATGCCCTTGGTCTGTAAATACTCACCTCCAAATCAAAGAGCACTAATTTGCTCAATTTACAATTCCTTCCTTCCTCAGTACATCCACCACCTGAAGACACTGGAGTGTAACCAGCTGGAAGTGCCCAGTGGATCTTGCCAGATATTCTCCAGCGTAATAACACCAAGTCAAAAAACAGGTGAAGAGACTATAAAAGGTCTGTGGTCTGACAAACCTACGGTGAACTCCAGGGAAATCTTACGAATTGTTTGCATCCTCTCCCAGACCTGCATTCCCTGAACCTTTTGCAGATACTTAGTGATACAGTATCCTGTCAGCATTTACAGTGGCAGAAGAAATTAAAAGCAAGCTCAAAGAGAGGAACTGTAGCTGGAGGAGGTGGACAGTGATGTAGGGAAAACACGTACATACCTTCATGGAATAATACAGGGTCTCAGCAAAATAGGCAGGCACACTTCGGATGCATTTCACTGCAGAGAGGCAAATGATGGAATTATTGACTGCTGTTCAATACAGGACAGTCTTTGGTTGCCAAGACAAGCTGTGTGCCACTGGGTTATTCTCTCCAGGGCTGTCACCTGGTCTATTCCCCCGTTACAAATCTTTGGGTTCTGGGATTTAGGACAAACCATTTATTTCTAGTAGCAGGGAGACTTTACTAGTCAAACTCTCCAACATTGTCCTAGATAAGCTTCCAGGAATACAGGTGACAGCAGAGTTCGGTCTCAGCTCTGGCAGAGGTGCACATGACCAAACAGAACACAGTTCACCACCTCTTCTCTAGATATAAGACTAGATCCCAGGTTACCTGGGATTAGATTAATTAGATTACCTTAATTAGATTACCTTCCTAAAGGAACCCTGTTTTCATGCCAGTCTCTGTGACAACTGCAATTTAAGGAGGCCTGTGAGTAAGCAAAGGCAGCCAGTTCTAGATGTGTTAGGACTCAATTACCCACTGCCAGAAGCAGCTTCTCCAAATCACCAGAGGTCTCACGGTCAATGGTCTCTTCGATCTGGAATCCAGAAATGGTCATGTACTTGTCAAACACTGCAAAACAAAGTGCACTGGGTCAGTGAACAGCCAACATTCCTGCCAGTCCCCCTCAGTTCAGGACAATGCCCCCCGTGTGTCATTATCCACAGTTCAGGTGCCACGGGCCACTCACTGTCCTGTTCTGAGCACCAATTTCCCATCAGATGCCCCCTGTACAACCCCTCCCTGCACCTGGAAGGAACAGCCCCATGCATTATTCCCAATGGCCTAAACAGCTTGGTAAAAGAGACTTATGGATGGGAGAGGAGCAGGCGAAAAGGTACTGTCCCTCTATCAGCAGCCCATAAATTATGCACCTCGAATAGGCTGAGCTTTTCCAGGCTGAATTTCAGGCAGAAGCTTTCAGGCCCTCATTAACCACCTACCCCTTCTCAAGTGAGAAATGCTGCGGGTTCCCAAGATGGTGATGAACTTTTCTTCATCTGTTCCCCATTTCAGCTCCCCAGCTCTGAACAAAACCTGTTATGAATTCAAGAGATCAAAGCGTCAGCATTTGTTTTGCGTCCACACGTCCTGTTGAAAAGCTCTTTTTGTCTCACCCTAAGGAGCATTAAATTTACTAACAAGCTATAGCTGGAGGGAAAAAAATGAAATAAAATTACCAAGTACTGAACTCATCTTAAAAATAAATGACAAAACCTGAAATTGACTGTGAAGGCATTTCCATGAGTAATGCAGCTTCAGGCCCTGAAACTGACTGTGCATAGTCCTTTTCACAGTTTCAGAAAACTTCAGGCTTATGAAAACACAGCAGATAAAAATCTATTCACAATACTGCCTTCTCTGCCCTTTTCTCCCTTCCCTTTTTCAAATCAGAGTAGCAAAACCTTGTTACTTGATGGCTCTTCAACAGCAGAATCACGCCAACTTGGCTCAGGAGGAAGTTTTCCAAGAAGGAGGGGAAGATGGATTCTTTCTGAAGCTCTCAGAAACAGGATTTGTGGGCTGATAAATTCTTAGTTGTTTGAAACCAGATTTCAATCTTGGTTTTAGCACATTCATGGCTTTTCAGGCAAGTCTGTCTTTGATGCAGATAAAGACCTGGGTGCATTTTCAGCACCAGTAAAGTAAAGCTCTCTGAAAAGTTGGAAGGAGCAAGAGAAGGGAGAAAATGAGAAGGAAAAAGGAATTTGGAAAATGAAACAACTTTTTCCTGACAGTAGGAAAACTTTGCCTTTTTCCAAATTGTGTGCTAAACACTCTGTAAGGAGAAAAGTTGTACAGATTGTAGTGTATATATTCTTTTTAATATTAATGGTACAAAATAAAAAAGGTGGAGAAGAAAAAGCTCTCAAGCCACTCACTGCAAGGACATTTATTACAAATAATATATGCTAAGCCCTCCAAATGAATACCAGCACCCTCCATCCAGTAGCAAATGAGAAGTCCCAGTACAGCATTTAGAAATACCAGCAAAAGATTTATTTAGAGATACTAGAAGTTATAAACAGCACTTTATGTCAGCTTTAAGTTTTTACCTGCCTTGCCACTGGGCAATACACAAAATGTACCTTAACTGCATAACTTTAAAGAAGTGATTTTCACAAAATCTTCTCCAGAAAGTCAGACTTTCTCATTGAGGCATTCTCAGAGAAGTCTCACAATTGCTTTGAATTAATATTTAGTAACCACAGACACAAAAAATTTAAAAGACACCACTGGGCAAAAAGTTTGCTTTCTAATGTATCAAGTGCTTTCCAGAAGATATGACGCAAGAAAAACACTGGGAAGCCAAAAATACTCCTACATCTGTACAGTCAGAACCTCAGTTCTGACCATCTGTACCTGGCAACAGCAATTAGAAAATGACTGAATCTGTTCCAGCTGCATTGGGTGGTGAATGGAAAGTCCATTCAATCAAGGTCCCAGCTCCAGCTAAATGTATGCAGCAAACCACAGGGACTGTTTGGAAAACCAGGACCTTTTCAACAGCTGGGTTTGGTGCCTCCTAAATTTACCTGCTCATTTAAATCCAATTAAAGGGGCCAAAAGGAATCTATCTGCCTACCAGGGCCAGTGATTTGTCAGTTTCCTCAATTACACAGGCCCAGCTAAAAGCAAGACTGAAATTTTCATGGAACAGTCTAGTTCACAATTCAAACATTTGCCCCTCTAATTTTCCAGCTGTAATTTTCACAGGAAATTAGACTTTAACAGCAGAACAATAATGGTATCTGAATTTAAGTGACAAAGAATAGGCCTGTGCCAGTAAAACACATTTTGCCAGTCTGTCTCTGCATCTTGCTGTGCTATCAGGAGAATGTTTTATTGATCTGATATCCTGTGTTTACTCCATGTCACCTTGAACAATCCCTGTATTTCTTTCATCTCAATAGGCAATTTATGAGGGAAAAATGTCTCATGAGGAGTTGTCTGAAATGATTGAGAAGAAACATGTATCAAATGAGTTGTAATCAAACTGCTGAAATATTGACCATCACTCCCACAAAGCAAATGGCACCCAGCAAGAGACTGGCAAGGACACCAATTAACTGCTGCCATTCCTTTCCATCCAGAACACAGGGTTAGGGAGCAGTCGTGGACAAGGGATTAAATTCAGAGAGAATTCCAAGTCAGGTATTAAGGACTGAACTGTTAACATCTGAGTTTTCCAGCAGTGGGTCCCTCAGCATCACCAAGCCTCAGCAATAACCCTCTCTTCCAATGGTCTACTCCCTGTTTCATTCAGGCCCCTCATTAAGCAATAAGCAAAACAGGGCATACTTTACACTGAAATGTGCAAGTACCAAAAATTTCGATCACAGTGTTTCAGGTTTTGGCAATTCTTTTGCCCAGAACATACAGAAGTACATGAAAACACACAAAAAACCACAGAGAACCTTAACTACCGCTCTTTCACATTTGAATTCTAGCTGTATAGCATCTTTGTGAGATACCTTGTCGAAATGCCCCAAACCCCAAGTTATTCACCCACCTGAGCATCCTGCTCAACAAGAGCCTCATTAACTCCAACGTCAGGATCTCTGTTCGCCTAAACAGGAATTCAGAAGTTGTTAAACTGAAGGATTAGAAGATAAATCAAAAAAACATTTATCCATTATACTGAACCTGTAAGTTACTGTCACCCCTCTAATATACTTTCTCCAAAAGCACCTTGTTTTTGCCTTTTGCTTGCATGTGTCTGTATGAAATAAGTGTCCTCTTCCCATTTTGCCCTCAAAACCCCACGAAGCAGCACCTGCCACGCCCACAGGCATCACAGTAGTTTCTTGATTCAGTGATGTGGAAATGACTCAGAAGAGAGCCCAAGGCTGACCCTGCACATCAGAGGAAGTGACTCAGCCCCAGAGCCAGTCCTGCCTAGCACCGAGCCCATCCAGAACCCAGCTTAGTAAGCAGAAAGTGACAAGTGCACCTAAGAAGTGAAAGCCATCACACGACAGGACACTGACCTGCAGCAGCACCACCAGCAGCCTCTGGAAATGGCCTGATGTTTCTCCGGTGATCTTATCCTCCAGGTCGGCTTCATACTCTGCAAAACAGCAACACCCACTCACCACCTCACAGGCTCCCTCGCTATTTTGAGGGGAAAGCAAGGAAAAGCAAAAAGTTCATTTGACTCACATCTTATAGAACCATCATTCAGAAACATCTCTAACCATCAGGACATACTTTGCTTTCATTTATAACCTAAGACTACTGCAAAAGAGGAAAACACAGCACCTCACGCCTCATGTCAGGAGCAGATTACTCACAATATTTTGAAGTACAAGGTGACATGCATGGATTCAGCTCTGTAAGGAACTGAAGAGGATACAGACATGAATTCATGCTAAAATATGGCAGTCTCACTGCACAAAAACCATGAGCCCAGACAAGTCTACTACTTATAAATTTTGCCATTGGAGACTCTGGGTTTGGGCTCAAAATCTGTTAAGACATGAGAATTTCCTGTGTGGCAGGAATCTGCATAGAGCTGAAAGACATTCGTTGAATTAAACATTGCCCTAAAAAAAACAACCACCTCACAATCACAGGGTAAAAGCACCTACTCCTTTAGACAGCCCAAAGCTGCACCTGCTTTAACACAAGTGCACTTGAACAGAACACAGAGCAAAAGGCAAAGAAAAAAAAATCTGGTTTTTTTATGTGATATCAGTTTTCTTGTTTCCAATTACTAAAAATTGCCTTTCAGTCAAAGGGTTGAAAACAATGGGTGGAAGAAAAATACATTTGAAAGAATTCTAACTATAAAGCACAAAGTACCATAACCTGCAGTCATAGCCCTGAAATAAACACTATTTTAACTTTACAATTCAAATTCTAGTTCCTTTCAATATGAATTCTTGCAACACAGCAGAAAGAATTCCTTCTTATTGGATACATCCATCAGTTCAGAGATAGACCTTATCTGAAAGATGAGCTAAAATCATATTAAAGGAACCAAACAGAGACCCTTTATTTTATATAGAAAATTACCTTGCTGATAAACTTGTTTAATATTCTGCACTTCCGCAGGTGTTCTGGAGGCAAGAATTTCAGTCAACACTTTCTCATTGGTTCCTGCTCCCTACAGGGGTGCAAGTATGAATCAGTCGATGGAATAACAAAAGGAAAACAAGAATTCTCTTTGACAATCAAACCCATACATAAACTTATACATTTGGACCAAATGAACAAAAAGTGTTTTCTTCTTTCTGGTACATTGTGGGGGTTTTGAAGAGGATTTCTTCCAGTTCTGTCTTGATTGTTTTCAAAACCAACCCAACAATTATTAAAGGCTCAGTGCTGCAGGATTCAGATGGGCCCCTCTATGCTCAAGCACAGCCAGGTGTGCCTCAGTTCCTTGCTACTACAGTCAAGGCCGACAAGAGACATGAATGGAGTAAGTTTGCATCTTAGCACGGATCTGCACCCTGCTGCGAACCGTGCTGTTAAACCCCCTCTTCCACTGCAAAGAATTGCTAACCCAGATAGTTTCAGCAATTCTGTTTTTAATTACAGCAGAAACAGCAGCCACTCTTCCACTTTTACAAGGATAAAACTTACAAAAGCCAGGCCGATATCTTGTTTCCACAAGTCAGAGCCTACTTTGTTTGCAAAAATAATCCATTGCTCTCTATGCTTACAAAGGAGTCATTTCACAAAAGCAACACTGAAATGCAGCACTTTTTGCTTCAGCACGTTATTTACAACCTTTCTTGTAAGGAAAACATTGAATACTAAACACATACAAAGATATACAACTGCACACAAAGCTACCCAGAACACAAATCTGCCAGGTTACAGGCAATCACTTCCAAAATGCAGATTGTTTCACGAATACCCTTACTCAGCAGGGGAGGCAGACACAGTTAAACTCGCTCTAATCCAAGTAGCAGCAGTGAAAATTGATAGGGCAACCTTCAGCACAGAGCTAGTGCTCTTAGCTCAGTTGTTATCTTGCACTGAAGTCCCTGCCATCACATCTGCCTTTCCTTTGGCTGAACTGCAGCCAGTACTGACATCCTTTCCTGTGCAGACACATTCTCTGAAATTCTATGGTCTTGGGTTTAATACCTCTCTTTCTGTAAGCAACAAGAACAAAGCCACTCTTGTTTCACTATCTCTACTTTCCCTCCTTCACCCATCTGTTCTGTCATTTCCCTGTCAGTCTTTGACTCCTAAATCAATAAGAGGAGCTTGGGAATACAATTTTTTTTTATTAATCGACAAGGCCTTTATCAGTTTCTCTGTCAGGTACCATCTCCCCTTCTCCCAATGCACATAAAGGCATTACAGAAAACCCCCAGGAATGAAGTTTCTGTTGTCTGAGGGACTATTTGCTGGGTCACAGGTGCATTAGCACTTGCTTGCACAGTTGACTAAAGCCTACATATTAACCAGCTGCTCATCCAAGGACCCTGGGAGTTTACATGGAAGTGTCATTCTACAAAGCACCATCTTACACTAGTCAAGTTCAATGTCCTCTACTTCGATCAATACTGTAAATAATCCAGGGGCATCCAATTCCTGAAATTCCACAGGCTGGTGATATCAGACGGGTGTGACAGAGGGGGAAGAAAAAAGAGCACATGGAAGAGACCCTGAAGTTTCTACACATCCACACTGCAAATTGTTTGTTTGCCTGGCCTGCCCAGAAAGGCACTAAATGCACTCACTGAAGAGAAAATTTAGAAGGGTAACACTGACAGGGCCATCAATTATTTCCTCTGCGCTACTGAAGGCAGCTTTTAGAGCACATTCAATACTACAGACAATACCTGCTCATAATTTTGGTGGACACCAGTTTACACGAGCTCATCAATTTTGGGGTTGCACTGCAATCCATCAGGGGTAACACACACTGTCGCTTAAATAACAGTCAAGAAGAAACAAAGTACACCACACCTCCCTTAAATGCTCTGAACTAGTTTTCATACAGCTGTATAGCTATAAAACCTTGGCTGCTCACAGCACAAAAATCCAGAGCCCACTGGACTTCAGCGTTGCACTCGAACAGCAAAAACAACGTGAAAGCAACTGCACATCTACTCACTGTATTTAAACCAGAAGGAACAACTCTTATGCTGTGTAGATCCCTAAACTGCCTCTGAGTTATTACGATGAACAAAAACCTAGGCAAAACCATGACATTGGCAGGTGTTAGCACAACTTTGCTATTTTTTTTTTTAAATCAACCAAAAGCACCACTCATTTCATGTAACACATTAATTCCTCTTACCTTGATGGCATGCTTCAGTGCATGAGCATCGAAAATATACGCTGGTCTCATCAGAGACACCATCAAGGTTTCAAACTTGCCAGTAAGTTCTGATTTGAGGTCATCCACGAGATCCTAGTGCAGAACAAACAGTGCTGTAATGAACAAGGACTAAGCATTTCAAATGGATGCACACGAGTCTGCAAGCTGAAAGACTCTGGAGACATGGCAAAAAACACAAGAGACACCTTTCTTTTTGTTTTAATTGGTACCTCAGCTGAAACAAATAAGGCAGAAGAGAAGGATAAACAGGCATTTAGAAAACATGAAACACATTGTGCTTTTCTTAGGATAAGGGGGGAGCAAAAGAAAGGGGGAGACAAAAGCAAAAGTAAATTTTCTTGCAAGGAATGTTTTACAGGGAATATAGTGAATGCGTCTCATAGTTTTAAGTAATCATGGTAAGCCAGAATCAGCTCGTTTTTTTCAGCTGTAAAAAAAATCAGAGGCTTTTTTTTCTTCTTACCCTGCCAAATAAGGTTTTAAAGGCAGAAGCAATTTCTTGACGCTGAGCATTGTTTCTGGTGGTAAGGATCTTCAGCACAGTTTCTTCATCAGTCCCTGAAGTTAGAAGGAACAAAGAGTTACAAACACACTCTGAGAAACAAACTGCAGTGGCACAAACTCAAAAGGCAGTGAAAGACGCTTTGACAGCAACAGCCTACTGGCAAACAGCAGAAGCATTTAAAATAACAAATGTCACCGCACCCCAAGCTGAGCCACCAAGTGTGGTGCAAAACCATGACTGAAGGACTTAACGTGTTGTTTGCTCTCCATCAGTGCTCTGCTCTGATGGAGAAGACTCTGCTCCAAGCACCAGCTATAACATTTGGTCACCGTCTGTATTCCACAGAAAGGCAAGGCCTGACACCCCAGAGGGCAGCAGTGTAGAGCTATTATCCATTTCACAGACAATGCTTGCAAGCTAAGTCCTCTCAGCACAGCATCCTCCCAGCCCTACTGAGTTTGCCCGTAGGCTGAGGTGTATCACACATCCCTCCTTCCCTTCCTTCTGCTCCCTTCCACAGGTGGCTTCAGAGAAAGCAGCAAACTGGGGTTTGTTCTCCCAGGGAAGTTTTGGGGCAGAGAGCTACAGTGTGAGTTTACAGACCACTTCTTAGTCTGCATTCAAACTGTGTGTTCACATTCCTCATCCCAGTAACTGCACTGTGCTCACACACGTCCAGGCCCACGATCTGTTGGGGATTTTCTGTGCAGAGTTCCTACCATGCTGCTGTAATTCTCCACAGCTGTCCCTGTAAATCCACAGTCAAGCTACTGCGCTGTAAAACTTCTGTGTGCCCAGAACAGCGTGTGGAGCATCCATTTCTTAATGGGGAATGTGTTAACTCCTCCTTTTTTCCCCTCATGCTAACCCAAAAATAAACATCCTTAAGAGCTGCACAGTCACAACCAGGACGTGCCTGGACCAGTGCGGTCCTGGGGCTGTCATTCCAGGGCTTGTAGACACACGCCCTACTCTCATCTACTAAGACACGAAAAAATAGATCAGCGAAGATGTTCAC
This sequence comes from Cnemophilus loriae, assembly GCA_013397755.1. Classification (NCBI taxonomy): domain Eukaryota; kingdom Metazoa; phylum Chordata; class Aves; order Passeriformes; family Corvidae; genus Cnemophilus; species Cnemophilus loriae. Next base: position 375,733 of record VZTF01006178.1, read on the forward strand.
AAAGGAGGGAGAGCCCTTTCTTTCTTGTAAAATACAAATTATGCTTACCCATTCCCTTCATGGCCTTACGAAGGGCTTCTGCATCAGCTCTGGCATCAAAAGGAGCGAAGGCTGTCACGGTACCTCTCATGTACTGCAGGGGGAAAAAGAGGTCAGGGGGAGAGGGAAAAAGCCATGAAATAGCATATTGCATCTTTCAGTTCTCCATACATGAGCTCAGGCTAAATTTGAATTCATGATCCAAAAGCTGATTGTATTTCTCTTGCAATTGTCCGGCTAAGGAGCAGTCTGTGGGTGTTTAAACACAGCTCACTCCAGAGGCACTATTATGGTTTTCCTCAGCAGGGCACCAGCTAAATTTGGTTATATTCACATACCATTTCTGCAAACTACTGTTATCTCCAACACCAGAACCCGAACGCAGGGAAATGACTGAGAATTTATCATTTGCTGAAGTAATTTGAAAAATTAATTGCACAAATCACATATGCTAGGCAAACGGCACACAGACACATTTGGAATTAAGAACTTCTCCTCAAGAACACCCTACTGGAACTCTGAAGCAGTATCACTCTTTTTCCACCATCTTGTAAATGAGACCCATTGAACTCTGCAACGGCTTTCAATTTTTCATCGTGTTGCTTTTGACATGAGCAGCTTCTTACAAAAGCGATTCAGCTACATTAGCATACAGCTAAAAAAAAAACCCAGTTCAAATATAAGGATAAAAGATCAGCTTGTCCAAACACAAAAATAATTCCATGAGGTTTCCATGGAACATGGCTCTTGAGAGAATTTCTCTTTGGATTAAACACAAAAGGACATTCATCATCATTATGGAAAAGTTTTGCCTTTATTTAAACAGGATAGTTCAAGAATCTATATGTGTTTTGCACAGTAGTTAATTTATAAACTATAAAAGTGGCCAAAAGGAGAAAACAGCTGGGTTTGGGGAACAGCAAGGTGTCTCCAACAGCTGAAGAGGGGAAATTTCCTGTAAGCACTGCTGTAAAAATGTAGCAATCAGTACAGGCAGGGCATTTTTCCACTCTCAAGAAAGAGCACGATAGCAAGTGCCAAGACACCTACTGAGACTGGCACCAGATTACTCCAGAGGCAGCACAGCCATCTGGCCTTCCCTGGAGTTAGGAATTTCAGCCACTCCGCGCTTTGGTCTCCAGTCAATGCACTCACCAGAGACAGGTCAGCCAGCAGGGCAGGGAGAAAAGAGCAGTAACCAGAAAGTTACCCGGGGCTCCCGTGTGCTCCTGCCAGCAGAGACTCCCCATGGCTCCCAGTGCAGCAGCAGCAGCCAGGAGTCAGGTTCATTTCTCACATATTCTGACAGATCAGAACAAAAGCGTCACGGTGTTTAATGGCAACAACAAATTTCATTTTGGGAGACTGTTTCCAATAGCCAGCATAACTCAGAGGCGTGACAATCCCACTGGAACACTCTGCTTGTCTCATTATAAGCAAGTTTTTTAGGTAGTACTTCAAATATATTTATCGTCATCTTCCTAGCTAATTCCAAAGGCTACCGTGAAAAGAATTTCAAGGATTTGGGACTCACTTTTATAAACTGAGTTTAATTTGGTAAAACACAAAGATTGAAAAGCCTCTCTCTCCGCCTCCCTTACTACCACTCCAGCCAGAGTGGGGTTATTTATTTTATTTTTGTTCCATATCATCTCAACATAATTAATATTACAGAAGTACCACAATTCTCCTTTGGAAATGACCAACGCCAACAACTCTAAGAGGAAGCCGATATTGATCTTAAAGCTTCCTTTTGCTTATGTTATTATAAGCAAGTGGAATTCCCCTTCACAATTCCTAAGTCTTGTGACAACGTTCCTGTGTGGCTGTTACAGACAAAGTACGTGTAAACACTAAATGCCAGATGAAATCTCCCTGCATCGCCCTTCTCATTTTTGCCAACTGACAGGAACCCTCCAAAGCCCTCTTTTCCAAAGCACTGAATAGAAAGCCTGAACATGCACTAAGCTTGATGAACAGCTCCTGAAAATCTCCTGGTGTAGCTGAAGTCTAAAAGACTTTCCTTGATGCCGGAGCACCGTTTGCATTCCAGGCATTCCCTTGTGGCACACACCACTCAGTGGATTTTGGCTCCCCACCTGCCACAACCACCCTGCATCAGAAGCTGGCAGCACCTGCCTTTAGGAGCCACATGTGGGCAGATGTGACACTCCCAATAGCTGGCTCAGTACTGGGAAAGGGTCAAGGCATCCCTAACTCCCACATCAGAGCCCAACTCAACCTGAGTGCATTTTAGAGCACTGCAGTGTGGCCTGACAATTGGGGTACAGCAGGGAATACTCAGGCACACCGTGTTCAACAACCACAAATCCATCTAAAACACTCCACTACCCACAAGTGCCCTTCTAGATATTCCAGTCCAGATTTCTCATTTGCGAAACACAGGGACACAGGCAGAAAGCTCTGCAGCAGTAAGATACTCAGTCCACAGAGGGAAGAACTGTCTCCTCCTTCCCAAACATGGCACATTTTGGGCACATGAAGAGGGCAGCACCTCTTCTGAACCACCATTCACAGTCTGACCCAAACTTGCTGTCACAGCAAATCTGAAACGGGAGCTATGAACCAGACAAACTTCATCATTTATTTACCTCTATAAAAAGATATATCTTATCTTTACTATCACTTGAAACACACCTTGCCGTTTAAGTAAGCAGATACACAATAACACTACAGCCTCATAGATCCTTTTTCCTTTGGATAGTAAGCTCCCCACCCAGTAGCACCCAAAGCACATCAGTGAAAAACACAAATAGCCTTTGATAGAAATCCTTCTGTAATCTGGAGTGATCCTTTACTCAATCACCACACCTTACACTGGGCAGTAAAATATAAAGAGAAGCACAACGCACAAAACCCCAACACGAAGCGTATCACAAGATTGTAACACCCCAAACCTACCCACACTCTTTTCTTTCTGCATTCCCCAATACAGTGACTGCTGTTAAGGAGTCATGCGTAGCGCAAGCGAAATTTGCGATTACACACTAGAAATAAACAGTGGCTTTCATTTTCTCCAGACACTTCCCAAGTGAGACCAATGAAGCTCCTGGAAGCACAAAATCAGCACAAAAGGGAAAGGCAGAGGGGGGGGAAAAAGTAGGGGGAAAAAAAATACTTCAAAGCAAGGCAATCTTGCTTTAGAATTTACGCACCTCCAAATGAAGAAATTCATATTCTCTGGTATTTTTGCCCAATTCTATGCTAGCAAAAGTCTCCAGAAGGAGAAGATAAAACCTCATCAGGTGAAATGTTTCTAACCAGCACCTCAAAGTGAGTGTCTCCCAAGAGACAATTTAGCATCACAAATTAATGCTGCCACATATCCTGGCAACAGTAACAACAGCCACTTAACAAGGTTCCTTTTCATTTTCCTCACCAAGCACACAAAATATTTCCCACCCACAAGCCCCTGTGTTTAGCCACTGTTAAATACAAGGCATTCATATCAGCAAACAACAGACCATACCCGAACTGATTGAGACTCCTTCCCCACTACCATGGCTCTGTACCACCGACAGCAACTCCTCGTCAGTCAGAGTGCCACAGATGAAGAGCCACCCCTTTTCTCTGCAGCAACACAAGCAGAGTCTCAAAAATTTGCTGCTGGAAAATCACAGTATTTAGTGCAGAGAAGGAGCGGTGAGACTTTTTTTTTCTTCTTTAAAGCAGCCGTTTGTTGACAAGATGGCACAGGAAAACTGTGGAGCAGTAAGAATGGAAATAGAGAATATTTAGCAGCAAAGAGAGAAGGTATGCTATTTCCAGCAGACAGAGGAGAGCCCAAAAGGTCATGTGCTAGAATAAATGACAGACTTCTGTAAAATGTCTTACACAAGAACCATCTTGCAGATAAACACAACACAGTGTTCACTGCTGACCCGAAAGCCTTCACAGCCATTGAAGGCCACGCAGAGATGCCAGTTCAAACCCTGCTCTAAAATCAACATGACACAAGAAATATGCAATTATTTCCTGACATTTCAAGGGCAGTACAGTGCAAATGGAATTGTGAGTGGATGGACACAGGTGCAGAGCTGATGCAAATGCAGAACTATAAAGACATGTCCGCAAAACACCTCTCCAAGTTTAACAGTGCCTCAGACTGTCTGCTTAAACAGGAGGAGTAAGCTCAGGTCAGCAGGCTATACTCACATCTGCCCCACTAAATTTAAACTCTTGAGAAAAAAAACATTACACAACATCTGTGGTGAACTCTGAGTCAGAACACCATGGAGATACCAAAGATAGGGAGGAGGGATGGAAAAAAAAAAGGAAGAGAGGGGGTGGGAGAGAAAGAAGAGCAAGCAGCAGCCACATAGGAACCAACGCAGAGACATTTGAGAAACCCATCCTCACGAGTAACCTCAACAGAGCCAGAGAGGGCTGCTCAGAGCCCAATTCTGAAGTGTTTGTAACTTCGGAATGTGAGACAATCCTCTGGAGCACTACGGAGCTGGCAATACTATCCCTGTGCTCCGAGCCACACGTGCCCATTGGCAGAACAGGAACTCCAGATACAGCCCAGAGCAGCCACACCTTCACCAGCAGCAAGCGATCCTTTCCTGACAGTTTACAAACGGACACACCAAATCCTAACAAAGTTTTATTCAGGAAAAAAAAAAAAAAAATTGGGAGCAGCAGACCAAAACAGATCAGTCCACAGCACTTGCTGCTTGCTCTCCAGATTTCTGAGCCAGCAAGCACAGGGCAGCAGCTCCCAGCCTGCTCACTGAGCAGGAAGAGATGGTGGCCTGTGCATCGCTGCAGTAACAAAGACCACTGCACACACAGCTGGGAGAGAAAGGGCAGCTTGTTAGGGCAGCAGTGTTCCCTCAAAGCAGATAAACACAGGCAGGGACAGACCAGCCTGTGCAGCACATCACAGCATGCTGTAGTTTTCCTGCAAAATGAATGAACCTTTCTATCCTGGACAATGAACACACAAAATTCCTCAGGCCTCTGGGCAAAGAAGGAAAAAAAAAAAATCTTCAGAGAACTGGGCAAGGACAGGTACTTCAGTGACGAAGACTCCAAATATAACTTACCTTCTTCAAAGGTTTCATTCTTCAGTGATGTACCTAGGCTAAACTGGACTCCAGTACAGTGTGCTGTGCCTTTGTGAACTCTGAGGCTTTAGTTATACACAAGGAGCTTCTGTCAATTGACTCTCAACACTTCATGGGCATTTTCACTCTTACCCCCATTTCATGATACAACAACATTTAGAACAGACGCCTGCCATGAGAAGCAGAGTTTCCTCTTCAACTTTGGCGTTTTTTATTTTTATAAAATGAGATACAGGCTACAAAGCTTTAACACTCTCCCAGTCTTTCGTGGCTGCCTAACTGCACAGGCAAAGAATACTATTTAAGTGGAAAGCAGCCCTTTGAATGCGGAAATTGGAGAACAAGGCCTACCTAGTACAAAACCTCATTGTTCCAATTACTTCAACCTACCACCACCCACCACAGATAAAAAAAGCCATCCCTGAGTGTCACCTTAGGCAGTAGAAAATTTACTACCTGAAGCCAAGAGTAACTGGTTTGCACTAGTGAAGAACGAAATATTCCTGTTAAGAAGACAAATTACAGTTTGTGTCTGTGGAAGAGACGAGAGCATTGTAAATTTCCATGCTTTTACTAAAAGGAAGTAATCCTTAAGCCTGTAAGCAATCCTACATATACTGTAATAAAAGTCTTATTGCCCAAGTATATCCCTCTGGACAGGTGCCCTGCTCAGGCATGGGTAAGGGTCTCTGTTCTCCTAACACGCATCCTACAACCCAGGCCTGATATTTGAACAAGAGATTTTCCTTTGTCCCTCAAAAGATAACCCCAAAACAAAACACAACTTCAAGAATTTAGAAAAATACTATTAAAAACTTCTTTCTTCAAAAGAAGTGTCCTTTCTTTCTTTAAAACCATATCCAGACATAATATTCATAAGGATATTACTCACAAGGATATTAAAACACTACTAATCATTCCAATCATTAGGTGCAATTACTCGGACCTTTGTGAAAGCCCTAATAGACCTTGATTGCTTTCACTTCCTACAGCAGTACAAACCCCATAAAGCTATTACAAATCCCTGCAAACCCTACAAATAAGCCATTAAACTCCTAATTTACTTTTCAGAGCGTATGCATTTGATGCAACTACAGAAACAAATGCTGGAGTCCGCCCCATTTTCCACGCCTTCCTCCAGGCTCAAACCACAGCAACCAAAGGGCTGCAAAGGAAAAACCCCCACACTAAGAACTGCACAATAGCGCCAAGGCTCCCAGAAAAATTCATGTTAGCTATGGGAAAACTATGGGAATGGGAATACCGAGCCCCCACTAGGCACTGCCACGGAGATATTTTTTTCTCCGTCCTTACAGTAGAAGGGGCCTCCACCCATGCGCGATATAAACACAGGGTACGCAAAACTTGGCCAAATTAGTGGAAACTGGTGGAAAAAAAAGAAAAGTTTTGCCTGACGCGCCCCTCACATGATCCCCCGTCCGCCTCCCGTCCGCGTCTGCTCGGGCTTGGGGATGGGCTGGTTTAAGAGAGCCCGAAAAGAAATCGGTGAGGAGTGAAAATAAGGAGAGGGATAGTACGAGGATGCCCCGGGAGCGGCTGGGCACGGGCCGGAGCCGCCGCCTTCCTCACCTTCGCCATCTCTGCGATCCTCCGGCTGGGGCCGAGTCCGAGTCTGCAAAGAGAGATGCGACAGTGAGGGACAGCGAGGGACGGCGAGGGGCAGCAAGCGGCAGCGCCCGCCCGCCTCGGCTGCCCGCGCCCCTCCCCTCCCGCCGCGCCGCCCTGAGCCCCCGGGAGCACCGAGCGAGGCACCGACACAGCCGCCGGGAGAGGCAGGAGCGGAGAGGGAGGAGGTCCCGCTGCGGCCCCGCCGGCTCTTGCCTCACCCGGGGGCCGGGCCAGCCCCACCCGGGGCGGGCAGCGAGCCCCGGCCGCCTCCCGGGCCGCCTGCAGGCCGGGCACCGCCGGCTGCGTCCCGGCTTTCTCCTGCATCCCTGTGATGCCCTGGGAGGGTGGCGGTAGTGCTTTGTTTCTTAGCGATCGCAAACCTTTTAAAAGAAAAATTACATTTGCCGATAGACAGCTTCCAGCAAGTGCTGAAGCGCCCTCCGGATGAAGTCTGTATAAAATCGGTTCCCATGAATCTGACGGGGATCCTATCCCAGCGCTAAAGGGCAAGTCTGAACTGAATTCGGTAAAAAGCAGACATTTCATTAGCCGACCTAGCTTGGCTTCCAAGTAAGCCAGGCTAGCACAAGCAGCACAGTGTTGAACAGAACGTAAGGGCTGTGGTTCTCGACTATCAGAAATTACAAACATTTCGGACGATGACACTTTTTACTTCACGTCTTCCAGCAGGACCATTGCCCTGCCCCAGGAACAGAGAAGACACATCCAGTTAGGGAGAGCAAGGAGGATGCAGTCTGCATGGCTGCTCAAGGAGCTGCTCCATCTAAGCTGCAGACAGACTCACTCCCTCAGCCACGCAGCCCTGAGTCAGATGAAAGAAGGAAAAGTAACTGCAACGCGAATGGAATTCACTGTCTCTGCCAAAATAAAACATGAACATAACCCCGCTGTGTGAGCATTTTAACATGTAACAGTCGCTCCTGTCTGAAAGTAAATTGCATTTACCTCACAACCAGCAAGAGAAACATAGACCATTATGTAAATGTAAATATTTTGTCCAGCACTTCTTGTTGCCCCAGCAGTGCACATACAGTTCAGCAAAAACGTGGGATCCACCCATCTGGCTTCCTCTGCAGGACCGTGGAACAAAACTGTTTGCTAAAAGGTCCTGATTTACTTATTAAACTCTGACTTGAATCTAATCCATTGAAGTGGCATTGCACACATGCCCAAAGATGTGTGAAGGGAATAGAGAGCTGCCCATAGCATGCATGTGGAAAAGCACATGTGGATTAGCTGTAGAATCACAGTATTACAGAAAACATTACAGATTATTGTTTAAAAAAAAGAGCAGTTGATATACAAATTGGTTACTTTTAGTTTAAGCACAACCTTGCTTAGACATCCACCCCTTTCTGCAAAATTCAGTCTTTTTCTCCTTACACATCACATCCAGAGGAGACACAGGCCACACTGGATCGTGTTTCAAGCTGTACCATCTAGAGAGTGCAGACATAAGGAAATGTTACGACAGGGAGCTAAATCCACCCTGTTTAACACACTCCAAAATTCTGTCAGTCAGAATGAGGCACATGAACACAGCAGTAAAAGCTCCTCAAGTGCTACATGGAAGTCAAACCTCACCAGTCAATCAGATGTGTGATAAAGAAAACATTATTGGGTGATGTGGAAATTTTAAAAAAGCTGTATCAGTAGCATGTGAACAATTAATGAGACTCCAGAAACAAATAAATCTGTAATCATCATCGCTTTGAAATATGCTAATAGTCTCTCTACTACAGTAAACATCATACACAAAGGTCAGTAAGTTACTTTTCATGACACAAAAATATCTATTAAACATCACAAATAAAACAAACCCTTGCATAATTTGTGAAAAGGTGTCTGTTTGTCTAACAAATAATTTAGCAGTTAGCATGGGACCACCTGGAATGCATCTGCACTACCTCCCTCTCTTTGCTGCAGCAAGCCCTTCCAGTTTAGGAGAATGGATTTTTCTGGATTATAGGATTTTTGTTTCCTATACCTTATTTAGCATCCTTACTAGTTTATAGCAACTTTCAAGGAAATGATCCAACTGATGTCTTGAATTCCATTTTTCCCTTTTAACTTTGTGTTGGGGGCTGTGGATTTGGAATCAAATTAACACATGCCTTTAGTTCTGCAATAAGTGTCTCTGTGAACAATTTGCTTCTCATTTCCAGTGGCAGAAGTCTATTTTATTCAAATTCAAAATATTTGAAATGGTTTTCCACTCTTCTGCCTTCAACCAGCTCATTATTCTATTCTCTGTAAACAAACATGAGGTAACATTCAGTCAATGGGAGGCAGCCTCTGGATTTCTAATCAGTGAAGGACAAGGAAAAGAACCTTGGGAGTGAGGAGGCAGAGTATTTTCCTGCTGTGGAAGGGGCCTGAAATGCACGATCCAAGATGAATTGCAATGGTAGGAAAAGGTTAAACAGAGAAGAGAAGGATCTTCTTGCCAACGGATGACGTTAGGACTAAAACCTACTCCAGTCAATCTAAAATGTTATCAATGTGTGTTTAAGCAAGGGAATATTTACATAACTTCATAAAGCAAAGAGGCCTGGGGGAGCAGGGGGAAATGGTAGAGTAAAACCATGAGAAAGACTCTTCAGAACATTTGGCAAGAGCAGGTGTTTGAAAAGAAAATAAATCTGATTATCACAGAATTTCAGCCTTTGCATCGATTTGAACACAAAGCAAAGAGGCAGGAGCTGCTCTATTAGCAAATCCAGGATGAACCTGCAGACATGAACAGGTACCTGGAGGGAAATGCATTTTGCACTGACTGCTTTCAGCAGAAACAACTCAGGTTAGGCTAAAACAGTTGGAGATGGTGACTCACAAGCACCAGCTGCAGGACCTTCGTGGTCACCGTGGGCAGATATTTCACCTGACAGCAGCTCTAACAGTCAATAGTGTCCACCCACAAGTCACAAATAAGCCTTCTAGATTTAGTATCATTCTTTTTCTCTTTTTTTTTTAAAATGAAGACAATTTTTCACACAAGTTAAAAACCCACATGAGGTCATAGCAGTCTTTTCACCTTCCAAGCCCCTCCCTGCTCCTTGCGTCTTTAATCACTACTGAAACCATACCAGGATGTAACGCTCTGCTTCCCAGGGCTGCTGCTGGCACAGTGCACTTCCAGTTCTTCCTTAACACAGAGCTGCAAACACCTGGAATGAAAACCAGCAACAAAATATCAGAAAGAGAGTGGCAGTGCCTTAATGGTGTATTTAGCTCAGGCAGACATTGCAACTTCGGAAGCAGGGCCCTGTCAGTTCCCAGTCCATTTCAAGGCACAAGTCTTGTTCATACAGAGTGAAATTCTGGGGCTGTAACTGCACAGGAAAGCAAAGAGTGTACGCGGGAATCATCAGATATGTGAAATAATTAACTTGATATGGGGTTTCTAATAAGGGGCTTGAAAATGTTTTCAAAGTCTGGTAGCAGGACTAAAACACATCTGTGTGTTTTTCCAGAAACAATGGAAAAGTCTAGGGAGATGAAAAGCTAGCACAAAAGCAGTTCATTTCAGAAGCACAGCACCTCACAGTTGCTTTGAGGAGTTTTTAAAAAATAAATAACTAGGAAGATGGATGGTTTGCTGTATCAAGGCAGTCTTCCAGCAGGTCCTCACCTGCTGCCCAAAAGCATCATGCCTCATTTTGCTACCAATGCTATTTCTGAGCTGTTATGTGACCCTACATAACTACCTTTAAATGCATCACAGAAGAGAATAAAAGAGCAAGGCCCTCCTTAAAGCTGAGTTTGCTCTGCTATGTATCCAGCAGCTGCTGAAAATAGAAAGGTCCTTCCATTTATCAAACAGAGCTGGAGCACAGGAATCACATTAGAGCACTTCTCACACAAGATAGAAAGGCCAAGGCCTGTTATTGTCCTAGTTAAAATATTCCCTCCTAAAAATAAAATCCCATTGCATAATATTTTAAAAGCCTATTGTAGAGGCACTGAAGGGCAATAGGCTTACCAAGGGAGATTTTCAGGTTTGGGAAATTTCATGGACCAGACCATTTCCTTATGGAATTATAACTGAAGATCAACCCTTAATGCTTTTCCACACTTTAATGTCTCTTTGGAAGTGAAATAATCCAAATTCCTTGAAGAACCCCAGTCAGAAGCAAAGGTGAGGGCAGGAAAAATGGAGCAGTTTCAAGTTCATGGTTTGATTAACACTGACAGAGAAGAAATCTGTTTTATTCCAGACTGGGTGCCAGAGGACACAAATTTCTCAGTGCCTCGTTTCCCTGAGCTCCTACACGAGGACAGCTCAGCACAAATGGGGAGAGCTTTGTGCTGCACTCCAGCACCTCGTGGGTGGAAGGTGTGAGGCAAACACTAGGCAGTAACACCATTAAAGTAAGAGACAAGAGGGGAGAGTTTTAGTAGTTTACAGGCAGGGAAAAAGCTTCAGGTTTTAACACTGACAGAAAGTTTATAAAATTCTTTCCCTGCTGCACATGCTGGCATCAGGGGGCTGCTGAAGGACAGGCTAAGAGGCACAAAGTAGAAGATCTTGTTGTTTCTTAAAGCACTTTGAGAGTTGCTTTGGAGACTAAATGTTTTCTTATATTCCTGCAAAGACAACTTCCTGTAAGTGATTCATTACTTCTAATCCACAACCCATTATAGAGCAGCACTCTGTCAGATTCTTGATTTCTCTGGGGACAGCAGTACAATCCAAAGAGGTTAATGGGAGGTACAGGCATTCATACCAATTACAGAAGCATGCAGCTGAATTCCTCTTATTGGAAAACCATGTTATTTTCATTTACTCAGAGGAGGTGCAGGTTTCTTTGAAATTGTCTTTAGAGTAAGACACATCACAAGGATGCCATCAATGCAATAATCTCAATTCAAGCAAAGACAAATCACTTGAGCCAGATTCTAGTCCTTGTCTCAGGCCCCTGATGTTGCTCTTGGTTACTAGGACAGCTCTGCAGCACTATACCAAGGCAGGGCTTGATTTGCAGGCTAATCCTTCCTGAGGAACACAGTTTACATCCCCAATGACTCTGGGGGACATCCCCATCCTCCTCTGGGGAAAGGAGAGAGAAAAGGAGCCAGGTGCTTCAGGCTATAATCCTACATTTCCAGCTGTTCTGCACTACAGCTTATCTTGAGCAGGTCGCTTGGGCTTTGTGCTCTACACTTCCACACAGAGATGGTGTCTGAGGGCACAGCCCATCTACAACAGAAGGACACTTGTCTTGTCCCCTATCCGGGAACTTGAAGTTCTTCACTGTGTGAAGAACTTAAGAGCCACTGCAAACCTTTGGGATAGCACTAAGTAAGTACCCAGAGCAGCCAATGCAAGTTCAGAAAGGTATTTCCCTTAACCATTAGTTCTACTTAGGAGAGAAGAGCAGAGAGAAAAATAATTGAGTTCTGTTAGCTTAATGGAAATTCAAAAAAATCTGAGGCAAGAAAATAAAAACCGCCCATGAGCAGTTGTTTTTATCTCTGGGGAGATAAAAGTTTAAGATATAAGTTTAGCTGAAGAGAACTGGCATAAGGCCACTAAACAAGTGTGGGCTTTGCATTTATTGTTCCTTAAAACACTTCAGAGCGAGGTCCTGTAACAAGACCTCTTTCTCACCAAGGGGCCTCCCATTAGAAGCCACACAAGAGTCCTGGGATACAGGAACAGCATTATCTTCACTTTCAAATGGAGAATAAAGGCAAGCTGAGGCTCAGTGGTGTCCCCAAGGTCACTGCTGGGGACTGATAGCTGAGCCCAGGTTTCAAGTCACAAGCTACTGACTTTGCAGTGCTTTGTTCTTCCTCTCTCTACTTTGCCAAAAGCCCTCAGGGTCACTGAGAACTGCCTCCTTGGTTTACCTATTGACTCATGAAGAAAAGAACCCATAAATTATTCTGAAGGTGCTGGGATAAGAAGCACCCCCTACCTCTCACCTGACACAGCACAAGCCTTGGCTCCCTTAAGGAAGAGAAGAACCAGGCCCACAAAATTCTGGTTTGATTATGAGGAAGTAAGCCTGGAGACACAACCAAAGCCTACACCAACTTCTTTTCTCTTCAGCCTTTCATTAAGTTCCTAAAACATGCTGATCTCAACCTTCCAGGCGACTATTCATCAAAACCCTGACTAACAGACTGCTTTGATTTCATACTGCGTGGAGCCCACATCACACCCAGATAACCCAACAGTTTTATCAGGAGGCACTTAGGTCCTACAAAGCTTTAATGATTTGTTTGGAACTTAATTTCATTATTTCTGTCCGTAACTTCCCATATATTGCCCGACACCAGGTGTTTAATGCTCTAAAACACAAGAGATATTTTCAGCACTTAGCTCAAGACCCCTAAAGCCACTTTCCTGGTTTCTACAATACATTTTGATACCTGAACTAAAACAAATCTGCCTAAACTGCCAGCACATAAGTAAAGTGTGTTTTAATTGCTCATTGCCAACACACACCCAGACACAGACATTCTACAGTAAAATGCTCCATTTCTTAATTTTTAAACTTTAAACGGTGAGCAGGCCACTCAAAGGTTTATGCATGAACATAAGCCATGCAAACACAAGGCTTTGGGCATAATCATGGACAGGACAAAATTCCATAAACCTTCTCTTGCTTAGTGTCATACGCAATCAAACAGAAACACAATATTCTGAGCTGGAAGGGACCCACAAAGATCAAGGCTGAAGGGACTACCACTGTCTAAACCCCAACCTTTGCCTCAAGAACATATTCAAACACAATTTTAAATAGCATTTCTTAGCATTCTACTATTCCCACCTGGATCATTGCCAGTCACAAGAGAGTTTTTTCCTCCATGGATTACTGGCCCTACTGTTGAAAAACAGGACACTGTCAGTAGTTTAAATTTCTCACCTCCATCATATTATTGAAGAGTTGGCTGTATGACAGAATGCTTTTATTCTTCCTAAACTAGCTGTTTGCCTGGGAATAAACTACAAGTTCAGGAGAAATGTCCATGGTATTTTTACTCTAAAAAACCTCAGTGCCTTTGCATCTCCTCTTTTGGTGGAGTTTTTGTTACTTTAATTCACATTTTCAAGCTTAAAACAATTAATATAGCACACCAGCAGCTTCCAGCAGTGGTAATGACAGCAGAGCTGTAGGTAAACCAGAGCCAGGATAGGGGCCAGGAACACTGGAACAAGTGACATCCTGATGCAAACTGCTGTTCTGTTTACTGAAAGGTGTTCCCCCTCCCAAGCAATAACTTTTATGTAGTTATTATTCAGGTATCCACAAAGGAAAGCATGGTTTTCTTGATTCTATTGATAGCATTTTTATTGCTAATTTTTTCAGATTAGAGGATGAATTCAAATTCAGGGGCTGTGAGTCCTTTTCAAGATCTGCTATTAGGCTACTATGAAACCTCAAGCCTCTTTTTCTGGGAGTGATATGGTTTAAACAGCACTGATTCTTCATAAAAGTGCCTTGATGCAAATCCATACCCAAGAACTAATAGCAAGCACTAAGCCCTAAACTATAGATTAGAATTGTTTTTGCTGTGTACATGTAACTCCTGTCACATATCCTGATCCCTCACCAGACCAAAAACCAGAGCAGTTCTTTGGCATTCAGATGCTACAGGATAATCCCATTTTCGAGGGCAACTACAGACTGCCTGATGTTAAATCCTGCCTCCTCCTTCTGTGTCCTGAGTTCCTCGATTTGTACCTATTTCCAGTCAGTGGTTTGACTGATTTCTCATGAACAGTCTGCAGCACCACTTGCTTGACCATACCCCGGGTAATCAAAACACTAAAAATAAAATTGCTATTCCAGGTCTGGAGGCTGTTGCTCAAAAAAGCCAGTGCCCAAATCCAAGAGTGGAGTTGAGAAGGAATGAGATGTCACAACTGAGCCAGTCAAATCATCTTCCCAGAATGAGAAAAGAGAAATATCCAGACCTCACTATCCACTGGCATGGGTGAAACTGAGGTTAGAGAACATTAAAAGTTTTGTCACACAACTTGTCCAAACAGGACCAAATCTTGCTCCTCTCTAACTGCACAACTCCTAGCTCTGGACTGGTGAGAGGGAGGAAAAGGGGAGAAGTTCCTGCCCTGACCCCTCCAACACTTTTAAAGCCATTAGGCACAACAGTGGCAGGACTCGCAGCATCAGGCTGTGAGCTGCAGGAAAAGGTGGTGCAATTCCATCTGTGCCATGGCACCTGGCAAATCAGCACATTTAAACTTTGCATCCAAACTGCCAAGCAGGAGCAGATGCATTTTGTTCTTTTAATGGCTAACCTGTTTCCTTCCTGGTGTTCTGTTCTTTGCTGAAGACAGCTACAGACATAAATTACCTTTTTGCCTTCAGCCAAAATAAATAAATATTTATGGCTAATTTGTTACTTTCCTTTCAGGGTTCTGAGTGTTCACCTGGCTGAACAAGAGGCAATGCCATAGGTCCCAGGAACAGGGAGCAGCTGCTGTACCTCTAAGCAGAGGGGGAAACAAGGAAATACCAAATTCATAGCAACCCCAGCCCCCGACTGCAGCAGGATGTATATCCCAGTATAGCAGCACTGCAGCTCAATACCAGTTCACCACAAGTTATTCTGCTGAACACAGTGGCAGAGAAGGATGGATGCCTGCTTTTCGTCAGGCCCCCCTGCTTCAGTCACCGTAGGAACTTGAGTTAAACCACGTTAAACCACGCTCAGTAGCAAATTTTTCAAAAATAGCTACGGTAATAGTCAAAGGGGAAGTGAAAAGATGAATAATGTAAACGGTGACTTTTTGAAATCCCTTCCTATATTTCCAATAGTCCTAGGGATTTTGGAAGCGGGATGAACCTTACAGGACGCGCGCCATCTCGTGGCACTGCTCGGGAATTGCAGCAGAGGGAGACGCCTCCACGAGGACTGTGACAAATTAGAGGAATAACAGTAACTGCACATAAAAGTCCTCCGAAATCCCGACGCGGGATAAATTTTACCCCAGGAGTTCATGCAACAATTTCCCTCTCTAAATAACTAAAAAAAAAATAATACTGCCAAGTGATCTGACAGGTGTTCCACTTGAGGGGTTTTTCTTTTTTAACACTCTCGCTCTTTGCTTCCCTTTCCCTCACAAAAACAGTCAGAAAGTTTACATTATGCATCCTGCTGCATCTGAATTATGGATTCACACTTAGAAAAAACATAGTTTTGCCATTTTTTGTAATAAGTCAAAGGGGAGAGCTCTAGCACTGGGGAAAAGAGAAAGGCATTGTTTACCTACACATCCTAGTATTTGATCCCAGAATACTTTGGCTTACTAAGCATTCCCAGCAGCTCTAGGCAGATCCCCCACCAGCTCTGCTTTCTGCACTATCAAACTGTGCACAGGTTTCTGTAAGTCAAATTTTCCATACTAATAGATAATCTCATGCCAAGAGTTTGTCTTTAACACAGGAAAGCTCAGTGCTGAGCTGGAAATGAATCCAGTACAGATGCAGCAGCATCAATAGGGGAGAAAAAAAATAAAAGGTCCTGATTTGGGTTTTTAAAATTTTTTTTTGTCGTCAATCCTTATTAAGACTTTGCATTTAATTTTGGGTTATGTGTTACACATTGAAGAAATAGTTCATGCCCAAAAAACTGCATACTAATCCTACAGTTGTGATAAACAAATAAGGAGAAAACAGTAAAACCTCTCAATTAGTCAGGTTACTTCAGTGGAGGCTGCAACCAAAACCATCATAATTCATAAAAGCATTTCATGCCTTCCTCTGTACTAGCACTGAATAGCATTTCATTGCTTTCTAGTGTTCAAATAATTCCCCTCAAGGCAAAGCTGAAAGGGGATAGAGTTTACAACAACGAGATGTCTCTACAGTCAAGGCAGATTTTGGTCAAGCAAACTGGTTTTTTAAAATTTAATATTCATAAATGACATCAAGCAAACAGCTTTCAAATGGTGAATGAGACATCCAGCTGTGCCTTGACTATGCTCAAAGGACCAGACTAAAGTGGAGGTACTAGATTTAAAAAAAACCACAACTTGTTAATTTAATTTCTGCTTAAATTAATATTGCACAGTTCCACAACTACGCATTTCCTTTAAAAGTTAAATTATTTCTACAGAAGCTCCCAGGTGATACTTGGTTCCTCAGAGCTGCAGGCTGAGACAAGCGAACAGGTGAGTTTGTTATACATCTTCTCACATCACACAGCTCTGCCCTGCCACAAGTATTTGTTGATGCTTGAGGTCTTTTATTCCTAAAATGCTGTCACCTTTGTACTTTCCGTGGAGCCTGCTGTTACTTACAGAACTGGTGGCAGAAACAGCAGGTTGAAAAGGAAATTTGTTCAGGGGCTTAGGGCTACAAGTAAAGGCCACCAAGTTGCTACCACAGGGTGGAAGGGACCTTTGTGGGTCCATTAAACAAATTTCCTCACTGCACTCCGGGTAACCAGCCACCCCCGGGGCAACACAAGCTCTTTTTCCCCAAGCAGATTCACCTGCCTTCCACATCACAACAGGACAAGGGGGGAAAGTGCTGTTCTCCTTGAACTGAAGGCCAAATTGCAAGCTCTATTAGCTGGCATTATAACA
The DNA here is from genome assembly GCA_013397755.1 of Cnemophilus loriae. Lineage (NCBI taxonomy): Eukaryota > Metazoa > Chordata > Aves > Passeriformes > Corvidae > Cnemophilus > Cnemophilus loriae. Next base: position 393,076 of record VZTF01006178.1, read on the forward strand.
CGCTTTCTAGCAGTCTTTTGGGTTTCTGACCTGCATGAAAGTGGCAGGTAACAGTGCATGCAGGAGTAGCACTAAGTCCGTTTATATTCAGCTCCAGGAACCCAAAATTTTGGCTTCAGCCACTAAGGGCCTTGAGGCAGGTGGGTCACTGCCCACGCTCAGGTTTTGAGAGGCACACAAACTCCCCACAGGTGATCCCCACCAGAAGCTTGCATTGTATCTCTGCTCAGAACCACTTTATGCCTCTGTTTCCCCACCTGAGGAATTAGGGTAACAGGGCTTTGCCAAAAACCAGCAGCCAGGAGAGGACAAGCAGTACACATACAGGCCAGGTGCAGCACATTTCCCTCCCAGATTTTTTTGAGCCATGGGTAAGGTGGTTGAATTCAGTCGAGTTTGAACGAGTTATGTGAATACAGGGCTGGGGTAGAGCAGCAATGAATCATCTTTTCCTCCATGCTTATTCTTTGCACAATAACATATTGCAGACCTCTAATTCCTCTGCTAAACATCCATAAGTTTCTGACAGCTGATGAGTCTCCATGGGTTTCATATGTGAACCAGGGCAACCGACACAGACAAGTCGATTAAAGCAGATTTCACTAAAGGAGAGTTACAAAATTCATAGACTTCTACTTTAACCAAACTGTGCATGTCAACAAAGAAGTGGTTTACGTCACTTCACCTACAGACAACTTATCATGTCACTCTTACCAAAATAATTTCATTAGGGGCTTATAAAAAGACAACATATACTGTTTCCTACAATTTTAAAGTGAAAGAGGACACATCAGCCCAAGACATGGTACCCCTCTGTCTAGGAAAAGGGTGCTAAGCTGTGCTCACAGGACAGACAGAAAAACCTTTCTCTATGCAGACACCAAAACCCCTACAGAAGTGCTGGGGAGATTTGACAAAGCAGGAGAAGCCTCATCATCTACTGCTTTGTAAAAATCTCACTGTTTTCCTGGGAGCTATTTGGCTGAAGAAGACAAATAAAAAAGCCCCACCAGCACATTTCCCTTCCCTCTCCACGGAGGGCCACACTCTGCTCTTTCCTACACAACAACCCAAGCACAGCAAAACACATAAACATGTCACCTGCTGTTCCTGGACCTCCTCTGCCCTGGGCCCCTCCATCCTTAGCTGCTTCTCTCCACAGACATCCACCAAGTTGCTCCAGACGGCATCACCACTGCCCAGGCCAGCAGCCAAAACCTGGGACACAGCTTCCAGCCCTCTTCTCTCTCCAGAAGACCCAGGGGCCTCTGTCCCAGTCCTCTTAACCTCTCTATTTCCACCCTCACCTGCAAGTAAATGAGCCAAATCCCCTCTCTATTTGCCACACCTGTGTTTTGTTTTGCTCCTCCTCCTCCTCCTCCACCTGCCCATCCTCACTCCCCACATGGCTCCCCCCGGCCATCAGAATCCCCCAGGGCTCACAGACACAGCCCTAGGCTATCCCAAGGAGTCAGCAACACTGTCATAACGTGAAGATCTGAGAGTTTTTGGGACTCTTTTCTCAATTTCAGGACGGGAATATCAAGTTTTCATGCCGCGTCTGATGTTACCTGGCATTCACGTCGTGTAGAAAGGACTGCTGCATGAATACATCAATCACCCCAAAGGAAGAGAAAACAACGGAGGGAAAGTACACACCAGTGATCCTTTCTCCGAGCAGAGCAGTTAAACTTGTCTGCAGCAATCAGTCAAGGCTCCAGCAAAACCTGTTCTACCAAAGACAGGCGATCTTTTGCGAAAGAACAGATTCCTCTGAAAACTTCATTACCATGCGTGAAGACAGAGCGTTGCCTCTTGACAGGCTCCTTAAGGCAGCATAAATTTTAATAAGCCGGCACACACCACTTCCCAGGTGTTAAATAGGTGTGAGTGTGCCCTGGTAATCGCAGCAGACTCGCAGCGAACTCAGCTTTTAAAGATATTAAATCTTACCGGAAAAGCAGAAGGACCATTTGCTAACAGAGGTTAAATAAAGCCTTGTGCACAAAGGCTGGAATGAAAATTAATTTGGTTTTCTCTATCAGCTGCTTTCTTAAGCAAGCAGGGACTTGTCTTTTAACCATTTTTGCAGAGTGCCATTTCTGTCAACACAGGTCCAGAAAAAGTACACAATTAAATTCTAAGAAAAAACACCCATAAAGACAGAAATAATAAACTAAGCAGACTGAGGATGTACATTTTATCCCTGATTATTAAAAAATGATCCAGGAAATGCAAAATGTCATTTTAAGACCATTGCTATTGACACGATGTGTTCTGAAGGTGTTTCTTTTTCTGAAATCAAAAATAGGATATGCATTTTCAGAGAGAAGTCACCTGAAGCACATGCTGCTGAATTTCACTGAAAGTCACACTGAAAACATTCAGATTTGTAAGGCTTTACATTAACAATTCCTCCAATAATTATATCGATTTCTCATAGAACTGATTAATACTTCTATTTTTGTAACTACATGAAGTAATATATTCTCTATTCTCTAAAACTTTCAGTAATTAACATGTGTTAAAATATCAAAGTAGTAGTAGTAATAATAATAATAATAATAATAATAATATAGTAATTTTCTTCTGCAAGTCCAAATCAGGTGGACCATCATATTCTGTATTGAAAACTTTGTCAGCTCAGATGTGCCCATACACCTGAACAGAAAATCTGCTTTGGCTGAAGTCCCCCCAAGGCACCTCAAAACATATCTTAAATGACTGTCAGAATTTTGACAGCCCTTCAAAGAGGTGGATTTTCAAAGTGGAATTTGAGAGATGTAGCAACGTTTGAAGGGAAGCAACACAATAGAGAGTTTCTCAGGAATGCCAAAAAATTAAAGGTACTGACAGGCCTTGCACAGCTGTGGCTGTGAGTGGAGCTATGTCACTACGTGTCGCTGTGAGAATACACCAGATTAATCATCAGAAAAAGAAACAGATTGCTGTGTTTGGTTTAGAGTATTTGTAAATATCCAAATTAGGACATTCCTGGCATAATTCTTCAGGCCTCACTGGGAACTGTTCTGGTCCACTGAGCCTTTGTGTCTTTTAATCTACAGATGGGAAAAGAGGTGACGACTTGGTTAGTGCCTCTTCATAAGAGCACGGCATTATTCCCTCTTGTGCACTGTCTAATTTTCAACAGGCAAACATGGAGCTTTGTGTGTCTTCCCTGGGAGATCATTTCTTGAGTTAACACACCTTGCTGTCAAGTACTTTCTCCTGCTTTTAGTGTTACTAGTCCCTGTCTGTACTCTCTTATGCCCAGTTACAGATCATGATAAATAAATCTTCTTCCTCAGAGTTTGTATCTTTCAAATATTTGCAGATGATTGCATTACCCTATATCTGCCAGCCAACAAAAGCATACATATTTAACCGTTTTATTCTTTCCTTCTGCATTCCCCAAAGGCTTTTCACGGCTCTTATCTGACTTCCCTCTGGTGTTGCCGACAATGGCCCAGTAATGAGGTGTCCCAACACCTCAGTGCTGAACAGAAGGGAGACCTTGCCCCCTCCCAGGACAGGATACCTGTGCCCGTGCACTTCAGCAACACGCAGGGCTCAGGAGTCATTTCCCATTAATGATTCCATCTTGTATTTCTGTCACCCTGCAGCTCGTTTACATCTTAACACGATGATTCACCTGTCTAATCTTTTACTGCCTTTGGCTTACTTCTGCCTCTCATGACTGATTGAACAAAAGGGTGTACACACCTTCTGTTGAGAGGCTGGACACTGGGAATTTAGAAACTTCCTAGAAGATCTCTGGACAGTGGGACAGGCTCTTTGCACAAGGGGTAGCCTGCCCTCCTTCCCGAGCAAAAGGATCAATCAAAGGATTGGCGGCATCAATCTTTGGGAAAACAAAGCACCTAAAACACCAGCACAGAAGAGCTGTGACCTTACCAGCAGAGGGGACAGCGCTGCCTCCACAGCTGTGCCCTAAAACACACATCAAAAAATGGAAAGTCGTCTGAATGGAGCAGATGTTTGATGCCACTCGGGTGTGTAAATGCCAAACAAGTCCCCTGATTGTCCTTCCAAATTACACCGCAGATGATAGTACTGAAACACCGAGCTTCCTTAAAAGGAGCACTCATTTTGTGAATTTGGGGTATTTATTCCTACACTGTAGGTATTTGTACTGCAGTCCTAGTACCAAAACAAGACAAAGCAAAGAGATTATAATCCTCCAACCTCCAAATGTTCCGCTGAGTATCCCCCACCAACTTTTCTCCTGCACTGTTGGTCTAAAATGCTTATATGTCAGAGAAAAATCATGTACTAGTTTTCATTTTCCAGAGGAAGGTAACTGTGCCCTGTCAGTCATGCTTGTAAAGAGACATTACAAAAATCTGATTCTCTCCGCTCCATGCAATACAATAAGTATGAAGGGCTTCTGCAAAACAAGTTATTAGAAGTGCCCCAGCCATTCCCAAGATTTTAAACACTTCAGGGCTACTTATCCGTGAAGTCACCTGGATCTAAAGGTAATCTCTTGGTGCTCATGCAGAATATGTGTCGCAGTTTTATGGCTACTTATATTAATTGAGCAAAACCATTAGTCACCTTCTTTCTAATCACTGATGTGAGGCCAAAATCATTCCCACCATTTTCACAGAGGAAGAACAAGAAAACCATAGAGATAAGAGGTTGATGGGTCACTGGCAGGGAAACCTGCACTGGATTGTTCTCTCATCATTTTCCCTTGACTGAAAAAAACAGCCAGGAGTGGAGAAGGGCAGCTGGGGCATCAGGCACTAGGAGGGGCTACAGACAGCAAATCCTCATGGCCCGAGGTGTGTGAGGCAGCATGGCATCAGCTCCAGGACTAGTATCCCAAATAAAACGTCCTATGTCTTGCAAAGCCTCTGCCAAGCGGGACTGCACGTTGGGACAGTCTGTAAAAGAGACGATGGATCTGTAATGATGCAAATAAAAGACCTGACCTAAATCACAGAGCGTGCAACAATTTCAAAATCTTGCAATAAAAAGCCGTAGTGAGCCAGCTGGAAGAAGGGCCAGAGCAATGCCAACACCCTCGGGAGGAGGGCCTCTCCTACTTGATTTTAATGTTACCCCTGCACCATCAGCAGATTCTTCCCCCATGCCAAGTTACCCAGCAGTGAGCAGGAGAAGAGAGCTCAGATCACTGCGGCAAGGGCTGGAGAGCTGGAATATCCCGTGCTCCCTCTAACAGTGCCCTCGTGCTCACAGCACGCTGCCTTGTAACAGAGCAAGGCACAGCAGGAGTGAAGGAGGCAGGCCGTGTACTGAGAGGCACTTGTTGAATTAGCAGCAATCTGCCCTGTAAAAATACACCCCACAGCAAGGCTGGAGACCCGGCTGCCTGCAGCCACACCGCCCCAACAGCTGCCATCTCACGTGGCCTAAAAAAGAACCCCTAAACCCCACGCCTTTAAACAAGAACACCAGGTCTATGGTACTAAAATAATTTCTTTTTGCCAAGCTCACTGCACAGCTGATAGCACCTATCCTTAGCTTCTCCACAGGTCCCTCCTCTAAGGAGAAATTAATGTCAGTCCGTCTTCTGCTGTGGTGCACAAGCTCACCGGAGTGAGCATAGATCAGAACTCATGCTTGCTTAAGCTCACCCTCTGAAAGACACCGTGATTCCAGAGAGCTATCAAAAAAACATGCTGCGAAAAATCTGCAGCCAAAGGTCTGCCTCAAACACAAATTTCCTAAAGGCCCAGTGGCTGAGTTGCTTCCTCCGTGCCGCTCCTGGTGCCCAGCACAGGACAGGGGCAGTCAGCAGGAGGGTGCTCCATGCTCCAGGGCTCCACATGGACACCAGCTCCGAACAGTACCTGGGGAGCAGCAGCCGCTGTGTTGCGGCCAAAGTGGTCCCTGGAGACATCAGAGATGGGGTAAGGTCAGCCATGGGCTGTTGCCATCTCTTCCCGCCCTACAGGGAGTGAAGCCTACTTAGCATCTTAGCTATGTGATGGAATAACTCCTCTGGAGTAAAAGGAGGAAAACTAAGTTAGATGTGGTTAAAGTTAGAGGGGGAAAAAAATGTTCTTCTAAAAGGCGAGTGTCTTCTGCACTGGAAAACACTACATTTAAAAATTCTCTAATCGGGTCAAATTCAGATCTCTATATGCCAAAGGAAAGCCAACATAATCTCCTCCGCAAAGAGAGCCTGAGGGGAGTTTTATAATACTTTCTTACGGAGTAAAAGCTGCAGGGTGAGCGCACCTTCAAATTTCCCCTGAATTTTACATGGCAAACGTAGCTACTCCAGAGAGAGCGGGGCACCGGAGGGCGGCCGGGGGCAGGGGCTGCCGGCGGAGCAGCACCCGGCCCGTGCCTTCCCGGGGGACGCGGAGAGGCGGAGGCGGCCCCGGGCACGGCCCCCAGCCCTCCCTGCGTGTCGCGGACTCACCTGGGGGCGGCCCGAGGCTGCGGCGGCGGCGGCGGGCGGCTCCCAGCTCCCAGCTCCCAGNCGCCAGGTAGAGGAGCAGGTTGAGCTCCCAGTCCATGCCGCCCGCGGCGCGGCTCGGCTCCCCGCGGACCGCTCGGTGCCGGTGCCGGTGGCGGCCGAGCCTCCTCCCCTGCGGCAGGAGAGGGGCATCGGGCGGAGGGGAAGCGGAGCCCGTCCACCCTCCGCCTCTGCGGCACCTCCCGCCGGGGCAGCCCCGGCGACGGGAGGGCACCGGGGAGTGGGGCGATGGCTGCAGGGGGCACCGGGGCTGCACCGCGCCCGTGCTCCGAGCTGGGGCGCGTTGTCCCTGCTCCTCGGGCACGGGTCCCCTGTCACAGAAACGGTGCTCCGAGACCACCTGTCACCGGCAGGAGAAGCTCACTTCGAGTCGGAGCCTCCCGTCCGGACTGAAATGCCCACATGTGCACCCATCCTCCCTGCCTCCCCACCCCGCATCTCACACACCCGTCCACCAGCACAGGCCAAACAAGCTCCCAGCTCCAGCGGTACCAGAAAATGTCTCTCTCCTTGATGACATTTGAGAACCGTGCCCTTGGCCCGAAGCACAAAAACTTGTCAGGTATTGCTGGGGCAGTAGGAAAGTAACTCCGAGTTTTGGCCGCTTGACTCAGATTTTGGTGAAATACAATTGTAATGGACCTACCATGATTTCTGCTTTTCGTGGTCCCATCTGTCCACTTGCCTGCATGATTTGTCTCAACTCAAGTCACATTCCCAAAGCTTCCATGGATTTATAAGCCAGGGAAGTGAAATTTCACAGAGGGAACACAAGCGCTGCTGCTTATACTGCAAATTTTGTGAGGGCCAGAGAAAGTGTATTACTTCCTGAAGAAACATATCCCAAAAAAAGTTCATAAATTCTACTTCATCAAGCCTCCCAAATTCTTAACACAAGTACAACATCACCACAAGTGAAGCTAAGGAGACAAATATGTATTGAGCTACCTTTTTACGCCAAATCTTCTATCCTTATTGGACCTCTGAATAATACTTCACAATAAAGCTCAATATAACAATTTGAGGCAATTTGGGAAAACGATCATTCACCTTTTCTTGAAGCAACAAAACATCATTTGGACAACTTCATTGGTACTGTAGAAAACATTACCTGGTGGAAAAAGGCAAGGCCAGCATCCATCATTCTCCAGTGCTCGCAAATCCCATCCTGGCTCTGTGTTCTCTGACACAATAACTGGCACCTTCCCATTCTGCTTGTATTACTACAAGGAATTCAACTACTCACAGCAGAGTTTTCTTGTAAGCATTTCTTGGCAGGGAGTGAAGAATTGGGACCTTTGGGAAATAGGGAGAGATTAACACTTACAAGTGGTGCACTTCTTCATGTGAGACAGTCTGCTCTTGTACATGAGACACTGGTGATATGATGCCTTGTGAGTGGCTGTTCTACACAACAGGAGGCACTTCCCAACCAGACTTCTGTCTTTTAACAAGGCCTGCATTCTAAGATACAACTGTAAAAGTGAAATTTCATTTAAAATCAGCCGAATCACCAAAAAGATGCATCTCCTGTTTTTAAAGGAGCATTTTAGTATCAAGATTTTAAAAGAGCTTGTCCATGCAGAACAACAACAATACTTGGCTGAGAAAGATTATGACTTCCAGCATTTCAAGGCAGTCAAGATTAATTTTTGGTCTGTAACAGATACTTGGAAGCTGAATAAGCAGGAGAAATTATTGGGAAAAAAAGCCATTTTGATTTAACGGTTTAATTTGATTATCTGATTATCCCTCAATTTTATTAAATGTGCTATCATCTCTTAGGGATCATATGTGACTTATAAGCTTGTCAGCATTCTGGATTTCCTCTGCATTGTTGGGGTATCAATATGTGGTATCAGCAAACATTTTCTGACATCTTTCCAACAGGAAAAAAAAACCAGTTTCCAAATAGGTATTCGCTTCATTTTCACACTCCTGAGTTCTTGCATCAAGCCAGTATTTAACCTCCCTGTCAAGTAATATTTAAGATCAGGATATGAGAAAGTGCTTTTTCTGGCAACAATTCTGGTTTCTTTTTACCTATTCTCCATGAAAGGAAATTACAGTTTCTACTTTAACACGGACATTTGTTACTTCTTAAGAGAATAGGAAGATGCTGCTGAAAGGTTTGAAAATCTTTAAAGCGCACTAAAATCTGAACTCAGACATTGGTTTTGTGTGTTCAGACCCTTCAGCTCTAGCTGTAACAATTCTGGCTTAGAATGACACTTAACTCAGCAACTGGTTTCACTTAAATCCATAGAAATCATGGACACAGTTTGCCTGGAGACAGGGAATTTGCAGGGTGTGGATACAAAAAAAAGGAGGGTGTAACTGCTTTTCCTCTGACTTTGTTGCTTGCCCGGCATCCAGCCCTGCAAACACTTCCCACTTTCCCAAAGGGATTGCTGAGAGCTGGGAGGTGCTGAATGCAGCACTGCCTACAGGATCAGAATTTCTGGCAGGACCCTTTGAAGCAAAAAACTTCTTTCACGAGAGCAGTAAACCCCAGGAGACGATGCGAAGGCTAAGTACAGGTGGAAACAGCAAGAATATTTCGTGGTTTAGTCCAAAATCTAGCCTATGGAAGATGATCAAGAAGGCATCCAGCAAGTAGATGAAGATGTTACTACCAACTTGCCTTAAGCTGGTGATTCGCTGGCCGGTCTGGGTCCCTTTTTTTTGAACAAAATTACTTGAGCATACGTATCAGGCAACTACTTTCCTAAATTTTAGCCTTGGAAGCTGTGACACATTCCTTCTAATATGTAAGGGACAAAGGTGCTTATCTGTGCTTCAGATAAAGAGCTTGTTTGAGTGCTTCCCTGGATCCTGGCCAGAACATCCCGTGCCTCATCACAGCGGGAGGTACTGTTCATGCCTCACTTCTGCCAGCAGCATTGCTTGTAAGGATTGCCCATCCTCCCACCCCTCCACCCCGTGGAACTGTTCATCATAAAAACAAATTATAAATTACATTATTACATCTAGGCAGAGCCTTTCTTCCCAAATAACCGTATAAGCTGGAATGCTGTGTGCATCATGTCATGCATGGACGTGTAAATGAGCAGGACTTGCAGCCAAGCAGCACAGGCACATCGCAGTTAAGGCTGCCATGGAAAGAGAAGGTCAATTTCGTATTTATTTTGATTAGGCCATGAAACGTGGTTGCTGGCAGCTTGCTGTCAAGATGCTGAGATTCTGATGCCGTTTGGTTTTCTTCTCCAGTCCTCAAATGCGATTTTCCCTGAAGGCTTGGTTCAGTAAGATAATCCAGTTCAAGCATTTCAGCCCACAGAGCATTCAGCTCAAATCAAGAAACGCTTCCATGTGGGCACAGCAGATCATCAGGATCTTCTTTCTAAAAATTCCTGCTTTAGCCTAAGTGCCTGTGATTTATTCACTCATTTATTCACTCTGCAGGGTGCGACACTCACTCCTTCTGAACACCCAGAGTATTTCCATTATTTCATTACAATTGTAACTTTGCCCTTCACTGTACAGAAATGCAGAAATTACTCAGCTTCTATTTCATTAACTATTTTTACTGACCTTATGTTCTATGTACCCTCCTCCTACAGATTTCCGGTGCTGTGGTTTTATGCCTTCCTTTATTTGTCCATGAAATTCTTCACACTTCCTAGCTGCAAAGTAGTTTTTGTGTGAAGAAAATGGCATGGACCAAAGGACACAGCTGATTTCCAGCCCCAGTACATGACTTATTTCCCCTGGAATTACATCCAGCTCCTCCTGAAGTCCACCATCACCATCACCTTCTGTATTTTGGGAAGGGCACTTGGCCACCAGCCTGATGGATCAAGGCACATGGCAGTTCACCGGGAGAGCTGGAACAGGAGTTTTTCCCACTCTGCCTCAAGCAGAAATCTCAGCATATGCTCAGATTGACATTTTTTTGTTAGTGATGAAGAGTAACATAGTTTGGAAGGCTCCAAACAATAAAAACCCTTCCAGAACTGTTGATAGTAAACTGAAGAGTTCAAGAATTTAACCCCAAGCCTTCACTAGTGAGTATTACAACCAAATTCACACAACTGAAAAGTAAAATCAGACAGAATTTCCGCGTAAAGACTGCCAGTAAAACTCCAAGGACTATTTGCTTATTTTTGTCCTTGGAGAAAGAGTGTCTTTCTATAATGTCATCTATATTCTCTTACACTGAATATTTGTGACTATATTAATTTACCCTAAACTGAAAATATCAAGCCAGCATGGGAAAATCAGATAGCACTTGTCCTCACTAGCACAAACTTGGGAGTTTCAGAAACATGACTCACATTTTAGTTTGTACTAGAACTGCAGTGTGTTAACAAGGTTTGAAAAGGCAGTGTAACTGAGATATTTCAACACTTTTGTGCGGAAAATGTCAGTGTCTGGGGTTTAACATTGGCGGGACAATAATCGGTTTTCTTGTTTTAGCTCAAACTAAGCATAAAAGCCGCTTGCAAAAGCCTTTTTACTTAAGGGCAACATTTCAGAACACCAGGGCGGGATGTTCTTCTGGCAGACTGGATGTCTTGGCTGCATTTTTGCCTGCAGCACTGACCGCCTTGTTCGCGGTACCTGCTCGGCTGTTTCCTGGGGGCTGCAGGGCATCCGCGCCTTCAGGGCTGGGCACCACAATAGTGCTAACCACTCGAAATGCCTGGCATGCATGTTTGGTGTTTTTTTGGTTGGTTTTTTTTTTCTTTTTTTAAAAATTCCAGATGGCTTTCCCTTCGGCCGGCACTCCGGCACCAGCTCCCGCAGCCTCTGTCCCTTATGTGCCACCTCCTGGCTGAGGTGCACACCCCGCACTGGTGCGCCTTCTCCTCGGGCGCTGCGTGCAGTTTCGGGCAGCACAAAATGGAAAAGACACGTAACTGCTGGAGAGCACGAGGATGCTGAAGGGCCTGGGGGGGGAAGCCGTGTGAGGGGCGGCGGGGGGAACTCGGTCTGTCCAGCTGGACGAGGCTGAGGGGACACCCGAGCATCCTCAGGACGGGGAGCGGAGGGGCAGGTGCCGATCTCTGCACTCTCACGGCCAGGGACAGGACTGGAGGAACCAGCATGAAGCTGAGTCGGGGCAGGTTTAGCTCGGACAGCAGGAAAAGGTTTTTTCAGACAGGGGGCGTTCGGGCGCTCGTGCGGGATCCCAAGGGCAGCGGGATNCCCTCCGCCGGCGTCGTCCGCGCGCTGCCCCTCCGCGGCGCGGCCATGAAGGCGACGCCGCTCTCCAACTGCGAGCGGCGCTTCCTCCTGCGCGCCATCCAGGAGAAGAAGGTGCGGCGCCGGCATCCCCGCTCCCTGCCCCTTTCCCCATCCCCTTTCCCCATCCCCTTTCCCCATCCCCTTTCCCGCCGCCCGGGGAGCGCGGCTGCCCCCGCGATCCGCCCGCCGCGGTCCCGTCGCACGCCGGGCATGGCGCACTAACCCTTGTCCGTGCGTGCGCGTCCGTGTGTGTGTTCCCGCAGCGCCTGGACGGGAGGCAGTGCTACGACTACCGCAACATCCGCGTCTCCTTCGGCGCCGACCGCGGCTGCTGCGTCGTGGAGCTGGGCAGGACCAGGTGGGCGCGGGGGCTCGGCCGCGGGCCCCGGGTTAAATAAAGCCTGAGGTTCCCAAACCTGCGGAGATCTCTGTAAATAGATTTTAACCTTTCAAGCCTTGAAGGTGCAGTGTTTCAAGGGTAGGAGCAAAGAGGAGAGGATGGAAAGGAAGGAAGCAGGAGAGTGATGAGGCTTCCGTGATGATTGTAACTGCAAATAATTTATGAAATGCAAAATTGCTCCCGAGTTTTCATCCCTTTATTCACTGGTCTCACATTTTACATTCTTCCACAAACCAAGCGACCCTTTCTTGCCTGTGGAAAAGTGAAATACAGGCGCTTATATAAATAATTCATTACAGTTTCTCGTGTGTTTGGGTCAGTTTTTAGTCTTAAAAGACAGGAGTCTGTTCTAATTCCTGCATTTGGTTCTTTCAGTTGTTGACCAGAGTTTAAATACATATGACAGGCATTGAACGAGAAACTGTCAGGAGTGAGAATTACAAACTAAAACCCTAAACACACGCTTCTTCCCCAAGTATGTGTTTTGTTTCTAGGTTCTCCCCGATACGTTCTGTGACTTGGTGCTTTATTTACCTCGGCAGGGTTCTTGCACAGGTCTCGTGTGAACTCGTGCCCCCCAAGCCCAGTCGGCCCACGGAAGGTGTGCTCTTCTTCAATCTGGAGCTCTCACCCATGGCTGCCCCTGGGCTGGAGCCTGGCAGGTAAGGTAGACTGTCCTAAAAGGACTAAGCAAGGATGGCATAAAAGCCACTGTAATCATATTAAGTTTGTGTTAATTGTGTTCCAACAGACAATCCGAGTTACTGGTGTCACTGAACAGACTATTGGAGCGATGCCTCAGAGATTCCAAATGCATTGACACTGAATCTCTCTGCGTTGTTGCTGGTGAAAAGGTAGGAAAACCTCCTAACTCCTGGTAAAAGAGACATGTAGTCCAATTTTAAGTTGGTCTCTGTCTTGTGTTGGATAGTAGAAGGGCTGATTTTAGGTTAATGTAAAGATCCACACATCTGACTTGACGGGTATTTTTAACCTGCATACCTGCATAGGTTTTCTGAAGTAGCTGGGAGCCTGCAGAATGATGTTTAAATTGTGCTGAAGTGCTACATATTTTGTCATAATTAGGTCTGGCACAGTGGGTATCTTGAAATATACCAAGGTCTCTCATCTTCTTAAGCAAAGGCCTAAGGAACACGTGCTGGTTCTTTTTCTGGTTCAAAAAAATGAACTAGTTTTGAAAAAAAGTTAGCTTCTGTGGGATCAAGCAGTTTTGTGTTTTTTGTATTTTTCTCAGGTTTGGCAAATTCGGCTGGACATGCACCTGTTAAACCACGACGGCAACATCACTGATGCTGCCAGCATAGCAGGGATTGTAGCTCTGAGTCATTTTCGCAGACCAGATGTGTCTGTGCAAGGAGAGGAAGTAACTGTGGTAAGTGGTTTGCTTGTTCTTTAATTTCCTCAAGTTTCTTTGTCATTTTAAAATCAAACGAGTTTCGTAAATAACTGTATTCTGGGCCAATTCCTTTCAAAGTACACTCCTGAGGAACGTGATCCTGTCCCCTTGAGTATCCACCACATGCCCATTTGTGTCAGTTTTGCCTTCTTCCATCAAGGGTAAGATTTTGAGGTCTTACGTACCCATATAAGGGGTATAAGTCTTGTATAGCCATGGTTATTAATACGCAAACCAACTCCTTTGTTTAATTAAGGGTAGTAAGTTGCCTCGGATTTCTACTCTTGCCTTACATCTCAAACCTCGATTCTAGGACCTATTTATTGGTGGATCCAACTGAACGTGAGGAGCGGGTGATGGATGGGCTCCTTGTAATTGCCATGAATAAGCACCATGAAATTTGTACCATCCAGTCCAGCGGAGTGGTCATGCTGGTGCAGGATCAGGTAAACCTTTGCCTCGACCAGTCCTCCTGTGGTGTATAAACTGGTTCCTGTGCTGCAGTCTTGATGTGGAAATATCCATGACATTTGGAAGCTAAGAAATCAATTAACGGTCTGATTTTATTGGAGAAGATTATGTATTTTTAGTCCTAGTAGAAGAGCATAGTACTTTGTACCATGCTGCAGAAGGCATGTAGAAAATGCATAGTTTTTTGGTCAGATATGCATATTTTATTTTTTTCCCTGTGATTTGGCTGAGAAAGCCTGCAAGTTATTTCCAGTTGCACTCTGGAGGCTGTTAACGTTTTGCATAACTCTCAGTGAATCCAATCCCTCATGCTACGGTGCCGTATTTTAAGTGTTTGTAATTCTTGTGATTTAAACGTTTGTGATTCTTATGATGCTCTACAGTTTCAGTTAAAAACGTCTTCCTTTGCTGGTTGTAAACTGTTTTTTGTATGTATGTGTAACAAACAGATTCTGAGATGCAGTAAAATAACAGCTGTTAAGGTCACAGAGATAACAGAACTGATTCAGAAAGCCTTGGAAAACGACCAAAAAGCCAGGTGAGTGTTTCGGGAAGGGATAGAAATTCTTAAATTTTTGAGAAATGTAGTAAAAACTAACGTCAACTTGTCGCGTCAACAGCAAATTGTCTTCACTTGTATTTGTTTTAAATAGCAAGCATTTGTGTATTTGAAGTTGAAAAAAGAAACCGTTTTTGGTTTATCCTGAAATAACGTCTGTCGCTGAATGAACAGGAAAGAAGGCGGGAAGTTCGGCTTCGCGGAATCCATCCCCAACCAAAGGATCACTGCCTTCAAAATGGAGAGTGCTGCTGTGGACACCAACGACGTGGAAGAACAGGCTGGAGAAATCATTGCTAAAGCTGACCCTCCTGCAGAAGTGTATCTTTTCCAGGGTATCGCTCAGGGGAAAACCAGGCTAAACACACATCTAAGATTCCTCATAGCTTAGGTAGCCGTATAACCTTCAGAGGAAACATCATCATCCTGGTTTTGGTTCTGTCTGCTTTTAATTCCTTGCCTAAAGTGCAAAGCTGAGGTCAGAACTGTGATAATTACAGTGACTGCAGAAGCAGCACTCTGAACTCCCCTTTAGGGCTATTCTCCCCCAACTTAAAAACCACCTGGTTTGCTCTCAGAATACACAGAATTTTACCCGCGAACACCAAGATTTTTCTTAACTCCTACAGTTTTGCCAATCCAGTATTGCACACTCCTGGGACAGCCCAAATTGGGGAAGGAATAGAGAGCTCCTGGGGGGACCTTGAAGAATCTGAGAAGGAAGAAGCAGCAGAAGAGGAAGGTGAAAGTGAGGCAGCTGCTTTTGGATGTGAGGAAGTGAAAACTGAAGATACAAGTACACTGAGGGAAACTAAGAATGGTAAATATTTGTTTTACTTAATATCAGATCTTATTATTATATCACTTTATTAACAGTTTAGAATTAAAATGTGGCAGGTCCTTAGGAAGAAAGATCCATTGTAGCCACTTTAGAGATTTGTTAATTCCACTTGACCTGGTCACTTTTTTTCAAAACTTGATTTCTGTAGTGTAAGGGAGGGCTCCAAATGAATCAGTAGCCCCTCTGAATGTTTCTTTTAAAATGCTGTGATTGTTAATTACAGGGGTTGTTTGTACAAAACTGATCAGCAGTTTGGTGGGGTTTGTGTGTTTTTAGATGAACCCATTGTACTGTCCGACAGTGAGGAGGAAGAAGTTGTCATTCTGGAACCACAGGAACTACCACGGAAAACAAGGTAACCAGCAAGCGGAATTAGGAGGGGAAAGGAGATTGTAAGGAGCATTTCCAGGAAGGACAGGATTTTGGCAAGGCCAGGAAAGGTTTCAGTTGATCAAAGGGAATACAGATATAGCTGAGAGCAAGGAAGTTTAAATCTTGGCTAAATCTCTGGCCTTCTGTCCTGGGAGGCCAGAGCCTGGCTGTCCTGCAGCTGTCTGACATGGTTATGGGTATTTGACTCATTTTAGCCCTTCCAGAGGGAGTGAGAGCATAAACATGGATCCCAATCAGTGGCACCTTAGAGCTGCTGCAGAGCTTCTATGTGCTGCACTAGAGCTGATGTTGAGTTTTAACTCTAAGAAGTGAGATTTGCCACTGTATCCCTGCCCTAGCCCTGGAACCCCTTGGCACCAAGTGTGGTAGGTGGGAGGTTGCCAAGCTATGGATAATCGATCTGTGTTCTTTTGCAATAGTGAAGCTATTCAGTAAGTTTCTCTGATACAACTGTTGTTTGCTGACAGAACCCAGACCAGCTCCAAACAAGAAAATCCAAGTAAGAAAGCATTTAACAAAAGGAGAAGAAAGAAGAGAACTTCTCGTTAAAGCCATCATCCCTCCTGCAGGAGTGGTGTATAATATGGATTTTGGTGTATTATTACTGAGCTTATTTTTGTAGATAATCTTATGTCCTCCCCTCCCAATATCTGGTACTTCTTTTATGTATACGTTAAAACTATTGTACACAGATTTAAATAAAAAAATGGTGCCTGTAACTGAAATCCCATGTTTGGCATCCAGCTGCAGCAAAATCTCACCTAGTTCAGCTTTCTTCACAGGGGAAAAAAATCAATGTGCTGTGATTAAAACCTTCTCGCCCCTGTTACCCCCCACCTTACCTTGTACTCAAACCACTTTGTATGAAAATCACCAGAAATGCGTGGACGTAACAAACCAGCACAGAACTTCAGCAGTGGAGTTTCTTAAAATGTTTAATTAAATATTACATGCAACAGACAGGAATGCTTCTTGAACTATAGCCAAAGAGTTATGCTCTGAATTTAGGATCAGGCAAAACAAAGAAACAAGGAGGATTCCAAAATACCTGATCTGGGCACTTTGTTTGCAAACAGTGACACTGGAAACACACACATATTTACAGAGTGAAGCAGGGCTATTTTACAGGTGATCTCAGTGTTGCATGAGCTGTGAACAGGAGAGAAGTTACTGTTGCAGATTGTACCTTCCCCAAATCAAGTTAAGAACTTAATGTAAAAAAAAAAAAAAAAATTGTAAAATTGCTCCCAGTCAGGCAAAGCTTGAATCAAGTTGTGCTCTTTCAGAAAGGGACTGACACACAAAACCTCTTTTCTCCAGGAGCTAAACCAGTGCATTTTCTTAGTGTCAGTTCTTCCAACCCAAAGTCACTGTCTTGCGTACAAAAATGGGTGAAGATGCAGTTCCTTCTTAGTTCCGTAGTACCACAAGACTGTAAACTTCTTCAGAGAAAAGAACAGTATTCTTTGCACTGCTGTTTCTCTCTTCCCACATAACATCTCGTCCCTACGTTCCTTAGAGCCTTTAGTTGAGAAGGACTAGAAGTTAACCTGGTTAGGCTTAACAGTAGTACAGTACAACCTGGGATATTTTGTTCAAAGCTTAGAAGCAAAAGCTGGAATTGTCCCATACTAACTTTGGAAAATGAGAAGGTGGAAAAAGATAGTACTTAACAGCAGAAGCAAGAGCTGCCCTGAGGAAGGAGGAACATTGTCATGCTGGGCAGAGATGCCAGCCCCTGACTGAAGATTTTTTGCTAGGCTGCAGAGGAAGTCATGTTGACAATGGTGAATATAAAGCTCAGGGAGCGAGGAAGAATTTTTCTCTGTGCTATGGGAACACTAAGGGAACAAGTTCCATTGAAACTCAAGCACAGCTCTTTGATTAAGCACTAAATTAATACTAAAACCCACTGAAGTCCTTTCACCTAAGTACTGCTACTTGCTCTTTTTCTGGAGAAAATAATTCATAAGCTTGCTTTAAATTACTCCTCCAATGTTCATATTTCTCCGTGGTCTTGGAATATACCACAGAAAAGAAGGGGAAGGCAGAACCTAGTTTCCCAGGAAGAGCACTGTGGCCTGTTATCTTCAAGTAATAGCTGCCAGTCAGCATAGCCAGTTACCCTTCCAAGGTCACAAATGGTGAAAAACACATTCCTGTCTATATAAACTCCCTCTCCTGCAAGGTTGAAGTGTTTCCAACCCCAAGCACCAGACATGATACACTGCACAGTTTGTTTAGGCATTTCAGTAGCAGCCCACGGAAATTAATCTACATACAGGCTGTTGGCCAGTGAAATGTGGTTCTTCATTACCCATTAGAACATGCATAAAAGTCCAAGTGCATCCTAAGAAGCTCAGATTGGCCAAAAAGGCCACTTTTGCTGCATATTTTGACCACCACTCGACTCCATTGGTTTTGTAATTGAGAGGTCAGGGAAATAACTTTGTAGTTGCTGAGGTGAGACACAGAGTTATGTCTCATTAACACCTGCTTCTCAGCCTGACAGAGAGATGACGATTTTAAAAAAATTATTTCAAGTAGCCCACACCCTAACAGCTGTTGGACATCTGTGGGGAGTTTATACTGCTGGGTGCCCAGATAACCAGAGAGAGCGCTGACTCAGCTTCAAGTCAAAGAGGCACAGGTTTCACAGGGCAGCCCTCGCCAAAAAGCTCTAGAAATGAGTGCCAGTTTAAGGTGGCAGTACTACCCCTCAGCGATTTTAAGCTATTGGCAAGACCACTAACATCAGATACAAAAACTGTTTATTAGCCAACCTGGAAATGGCTCAATTCAGCCCACTTCCGTGCACTCGCTGCTTTACACGCAAACAACAGCAGGTACAGGGCAGCATCACTCCATTTACACAGGCTGAAGGTAAACATCCACTTGATCTAATTCTGATTGAATGCCAGTTTGCTCATGTAACAGTTCCAGAACTAAGGAAAAATATGGCACGTTTTTGCTGTATGCCACAAGAGGAGCTCCTCCCTAGCACGAGGGGTGTACAGAATTGATGCTGCTCTGCACGCAGCCCATCTGTGCCAGAAGACATTCCCTGCCCTTGAGGGCACAGAGCAGCAGTTCACCCCCCTGCAGTTTAATCCGTCCACCACCCCTAAAGAGGTACAAGGCAAGCAGACCGAGGACTAATTTTCTCAGTAGGCATCAATGAACTTTTAGGACAGCCAGCACATCAGTGGGAACACCATGGGTTTAGATGAGTATCAGTTTTACGCTTGGACTAGAAAATACCGACAGCAAGACCATTTTCTGCGTAGCAGAGGTATGAACTGGTGCAGGAGTTCTAACTGTGCAGTCCCTGCAGCAGAGCATTCAGCCTTTCCCCGATGGAGATCCAGCACTACATTACACAGCAACTGGGAGACGTCCTAAAGGGCCTCATGAGTCGGTTCCAGCAAGGAGTTCTCCTCATGGCCATTCTTCCAGTTCTGTAGCCATTAAGGCACGCTTTGGATCTATGCTAAGTCTCAGTTTAAACTAGACAGTATAAAAATGCTACTGATACTCTGTGAAGTCCAAGTCTTTCTTACCCAGAAGGAGAAAAAGCCCTACTATAATAATGCACTGCTAATATTAACATTTAGTCTATAATTAGATAAGCAGTCTCAGACTTCATGTGGCCTGCATGGTTAATTCTGTGCCTGAAGAGAACGTTTTGATAAAAATACAGCTAAAACTCTCAACAAGATTGCATGTACAAAAGATTTACATTAAAACCACATGAAACTAAACTTCATAATTGAAGTTGTTGAAGTCTGTTTTCGTATTCTGAGGAATCATATCTAGAATCCTGAACCACGTTTAAAACTGTACATCATTTCCTGGTAATATACATCTCTTAAAAACATCAGTCTCTTGATTATTACAATAAGTTTAGTGTGTCTGGTGGGTCAATGAGCGATACTCCATGGTACCTAGAGAGGGAACAAAAGAAGCAGGATGTCATGTTGCTCGAGTGCTCTTTGCCACAAAGAGCAGCATTAACACACTGCAGTGAAGCACATTTCCCACCAGGCAGGAAACGTTGTGGGGCTTGTTGGCTGCCATGCCCCACACAGATTTTTAGAAGCGTTAGGTATCACCAACTGTAGGAATGTCAAGAAAATTCCTCCAGTTTCTTCCTCACAGTTCAGGCAGCAATGGAACACCAAGGACTGCTTTACAAACCACTATGAGGAAACCCAGGGAGTCTTGTCACCATCTCACTGAGGAGGTGGATTTGGTTCGTTGAGTCTGCCTGAAGACTCAAAAGATATATCCCACACCCACATCCTGCCAGGCAGTTATGTGTTTGGACAACTCAGGCGTTAACACCTCCACAGATACTCACTTGGTACTCTTGTACTTTTCCCTTATGGACTGTTGCGTGTGCTGGGCTGCTTTGAGGTAGGTGTTGTGTAGGTCTATGAGGCAAGGCTTGATGTCTTCAAGGGTGTAGCCAGTTACTTTGCACAGGGATTCAGGCTGAGAAGAAAAGAGAAAGGGAGAGGGACATTTGAATGTTGCTGTTCGCTTATGCTGATGACCATTGGTGGACTTCTTAGCTTCCCGTTGAACCATATTACCTTACTCCCCCCATCCCATTTTTCAAATGCCACAGGGAAGCAATCCCTAATCAACAGCCTAGGAGCACAGAGGGGCTGCAATTCCTGCAGCCCAGCCCCAGCACTCAGAACTGTGTACAAATACACTGAACACACATGGAGGCCCGTGACGGCTCGTGTTGGAGTGCTACGTACCCAGGTTTGTCCAGTGAGTGTGTAGTCTGCCAGATGAAATGCTGCAGCAGCAATAACTGACGGCAAGTATTTCAGGTAAGGATCAGCATCGATTAGACTCAGCTCTCCCAGGTACTGCAAGGGAAACGAGAAAGGGAATCATCTACTTCCTAAAGTTAACAGTTGCATTAGAAGCCTAATTTAAGCTTCTAATCCTGCCATCAGTTGAAAGGACAGCTTTTATTAGTTTCCACTTACTTCCTCTTTAAGCATCTCCTGCTGTCAAACAGCATTCCAACACATGCTTTACCAGTACATTTTATATTCAGAGACATGTGAAAACCAAACGGAAGAGTGTAATCAGGTCTGACCTTTGCACAGTGAGACAAAGGTTTCTGCTTAGGAGCTCGGGTACCTACCATACAGATAGGATTTATTACAACTTCAGCTGAAATGTTATCTGTGCTCTGCTCTAGAAATTAGCCTCTGGATTTAGAACTTGCTGCTTGTTGAAGGGAAAACCAAAACAAAAGTCCTTTTCTGGCCAAAGTGTGTGGGGGGGGTAGGTGTGGCAGCTGTAGATAAGAGAGAGGGAAACATCTGTCTAGCAGTGCAACAACCCCAATTTAAAGTTCATTAATCTCTGCCTGCTCTGAGAAAGGGTGCATGCTTGAGCCAGGCCAAGTGCCAGCCTCTGATAAGAATAGAGTATCCCAAACAGAAAGTTGCAATAGGAGTGTTAGTTTCCAGAAGTGGGGCACCACTTCTGGAGGAGCACAATTCATAAGGTGAATATTATATGTTATGCATATAAATATATGTGCAATATATATGTTATATAATATATATATGTTATACATATATATACATGTGTATATATACATGTTATACATATATATGTGTATATATACACATGTTTTTTATATATATATACACATACATATATGTGCAATAAATATCTGCAGTAGAGCTCTCTAATTACATAGGCTGAGCTAGTAATTCTTACATACCATTGACAGGCTCTCCACTTTGGCATCTGTCTGCTGGTGTAGGAAGTACTGGGTGAGGAACTGGTTGATTGTTGGAGCCGCCAAGTCAAATGACAAAACCTTCAGAATTAAGTGCTCCATCCTGAGGACCTGCTTCTTGGTGTAGGTGTCGTCCGTGATGTAGACAAACTCGGCTACTTCAGGAGGGTAGATCTCTTCAAACTTTCTGCCAGGAGAAATGTCTATGAGTAAATAATTGAGTGCTAGAAAAGCAGATAACCACCAACATTTAATGAGGTGCTCGTTTAAATTCTGACTTGGGAAGGAGCTGGGCACTGGTGCCAAAAAAGTTTGCTGCAGTCGCTTCAATAGCTCTTGAATCGGCAGAATTTGAAATCAGAGAGCTGCAACAGCATGATAATTTAGGGCTAAGGAATTTGGGACTCAGAGTCACTGAAACTCCAGAATAACCCACTAAATTAGTAACTGGGGCAAGCACAATTTGCTTTTCATATGCCTTGTGCATATTCCCTCAAATACTGTTTAGATGCCGGCTGCTGCAGCTGGAAATAACGGATCCTCACTTTGGGGGCAAACTTCAAAGGTAACTGCCAAGCTTTTAGGTAGATAACTCCTGATTTTTATCCTAGTATGAAGCCCTCCCGAGTCAATCTTGCTCTAGGCAACAGAACAGCCATAAGATTTTCATCTGTATGAAACCAGCAGGTGGAACCTGAAATGAAGCAATTTCACTTACGATGCGAGTAGCATAGCTGCAGTACCCACAAGCTGAAGTTTTCCTCTCAAAACAGACATGGAAGAAAGAAACCTATCAATGTAATTTACAGCTAAGTGCAGGGTTTCGTTCTGTAATTTGTATTCTTCTCCAACTTCCACCAGCCAGTCCACAAGAATAGCTCGCATGTGGTTTGTGATATCAGGTTGCTTCTTCATGTAACCTATTTTGGGCTTGCATTTCACCTGTAGGTTTAGATGACAGATAAAACTGAGTTTGGACCACGTGCTGGTAGGGAAGCAACTGTTTAAACTCCATTTATCACAGTTTAACAAATCGGAAGTAAACACTGGTGAGTTTCGGATCAGTAAGTTCTATTTCTGTAACCTTGCTTTCCAGCTTGTGCATGGCACAATCAACTTTATCACAGTAAACCAGTCTCGTGCTCTTATTTCTCCCTTTCTAGCAAGCTCTAATTTAGTCACTGTCATGGTAACTCGTGTTCAGATGCATTTCTCCACCCCAAAGTCTTCCCCCATGGGCTCTATGCAAATACCAAGACAGACAGCAGCTCACCTCCATTTCCCTCAGGTACGTATGGATTTCGCTGATATAGTCTGGCACGTTATTAACGTTTGGTGCTTTCTCTTCTGTTTCTGAGGTTATTGAAATATCCATAATACTTGGAGAATCTAAGCAGAGGATAACAGCCATGTTAAAATGGGCACCATCACACCACTCCCTCACAGCACAGGGAACCTCGTGCAGGCTCACTCAGATGGACTGGGAGTTGAGAAGGCTCTCCTGAAGTCAAATATTATGGCAACAGGGAAGTTTCCCCTTCCCCTTTCTCTTCTTCCTGCTAAGAATAAAGAGATAGAAAACTCTCTTGCAATTATGTAGTGCTCAGTGCACCCTGTGTTACCTTGTTACGTAGATGTGGACCCTGTAAGCTTAGATTGTGGTTTAAAACAGGGCAGGGGTGCCAGAGCTTTTTTTGTAGCCTGCAGAAGTGGATCACAGGGAAATCAGCCCTCAGATATTCACGCATGTGCTACAGAAGACGGATCTGGCAGTTCCCATTTTTCACGTACTGGGAAGAGCTCAACACACTTGCAGCACTACCTGGGAGAAAAACCTTTTACATCTTGGGATCTGCCTGGGTAAAGTCCCCTTCTCACTCTGTAATGGTAGCAAAGGGCAAGGCTTTATGGGTTGCTCTTGTCTGTAATCTGGCTTCTCTCATGACGTACTGATAGCTAATGTTATAGAGTATGAAACTGCCTGAAAGACCAGGGGATAAGAACATAGAGGCTCAGCTGTTACATCCTGGTGGCAGGCTCCGAGGAACCAAACCAGCCCGTGTCCCAAACCACAGCCCTCCAGCTGGCTCTGGAAATCGTTCCCTGGGTGAGCTCCTCCACGCTTCCCGGAGGCAGGGCCCTGCGGGGGGAGCAGGCGGGACGCGGCCTGCACGGCGCACCAGGGCCGGGGTGTCACGTACCGAAGCTCAGCTCCATGGCGTTGCCCAGGGGGGCCAGGGGCCGCCGCTCCCCCAGGGCACACACGGCCGCACGCAGCCCCAGCGCCGCCTCCTCCTTGTGCCCCGCCGGGACCCCCCGCTGCCGCCGCGGCTCCCGCTCCCCGTCGGGCTCGTCCACATGGATGGAGAAGGGCTGGTGTTGGTGCTGCTGCAGCCCCGCCGCCGCTCCATGGCCCTCGCAGCCGCCCCGCGCC
>VZTF01006178.1:417212-497736 GCA_013397755.1 Cnemophilus loriae
CGGAGGGACGGACGGACGGACAGACGGACAGACACACACAGGCACACACGGAGGGCGGGGAGCCCGCGGGGAGGGAACGCGGCAGCCGGGGACACCAGGCCCCGCGCCCGCCCCAGGGATGGAGAGAATCGCCTCCGGCCTTCCCGCCGGGAAACGTGTGTGGGAAGCGTGCTGGAGCTTGCCCAGCCGGGCTCGTGAACGTGTCCCGGGAGGGGCGGCGGAGAGAGATGGGGAGGGTTTAGTCGGGAGAAAAGGAGGCTCGACGGGGAGACCTCATTGCTCAATACAACTCTGAAAGGAGGGGGTAGCGAGGTGCCCGCAGTGAGGCGACAAGAGGAAATGGCCTTAAGATGAGACAGGGGAGATTTAAATTATCAAAGAATCACAGACCACAAAGCTAATCTTGTTCCGACCCCCCAGCCATGGCCAGGGACACCTTGCACTAGACGAGGTCGCTCAGAGCCCCATCGAACCTGGCCTTGAACACTTCCAAGGATGGGGCATCCACAGCTTCCCCGGCAAACCTATGCCAGGGCCTCATTACCCTCAGATGGGACAATTAGGAAATAAATTGTCACTGTTACGGTGGAAGAGGTTGCCCAGGGAGATGAGTTACCATCCCTGGAGGTGTTTGAGAGGTGTCCGGATGTGGCGCTGGGGGATGTGGTTTAGGGGTTACAGTGATAATGACAAGCTGATGGTTGGACTTGATGACCTCAAGGGTCTCTTCCACCCTTGATGATTCTATGCCACTTCACTGGAGTTGGTCTTTTTTGCTTGTGAACAGATCTCTGTCTCCATGGGCTGCTTGAGCGCTACTAATTTTAAATAAAACCAAGAAGGTAGGTGGAGTTTTGAAATGAAGCACAGGGACGCTGGAGGAGCATGAATGAAGTTTTAATGGCATCCATTCCTAAACAAGAGTTTAAATGCAGCTGTCTTCTGTCTAAATTTCAGAGTTCTCCCCCCTCTCTGCACACACCAGCTACATCAAGTCTGGTGAGATTCTCATACCACATTCTCAACACAACAGGCAAAACTAAGTTAGGTACAGCTTAAACACGCAGATTTCTTCCAAATCCATCCAAGTCTCTGGTAACCAGTTTCTTCATCTATTCTTACAGCTGGGGGACAGGCTACTCCATGTAATCTTAAACAGTAGTGAAAACATTTTTGCCAAAAGGATATTTGGTATTTACATCTGATCTTTCTTGAGCTGTAGCTATTAACACTGTACATAAAACCTCTGCATACAGTTAACATACACAACAGTTTATAGGAAGTTTACTACTGTATCCAATATGACAATAAATATGAATAAAGCCTAAGAGCTGACAGTACAACAAGAGAGCAGAGGTGTTTTTCTTAAGAAGTGTTTTGGACTTGATACTGAAATGCCTTGGTTAAAACCAGAAAAATTACTCTGCTTTTTCTTTGTTATGCAGCATCAAAAAAAGCAATCAATCCGTCTTGATCACAGCCATCCAGAATTTCCAGAAGGAGAGGAACTTTGGTTTTCACATTGGTGCCTTTAAATTTAAATTTATCTATAAAGAGATCTGTGATCATACCTGCAAAGGTAAAATTCCAGGAATTACCATTTATTTTCAGTAGGAGGTATCTCTCCTTTTAACTCATGATTATGTACCAAGTATTCCAGTTGTTAGAAGACTTTAACTTCCCCTTTTAAACAATGGTTTAACTGTAAACAAATCCAAAGCATTTAACTTTTATACATTCTTAAATGCCATCCTGAATTTGAACACGATTTTTAACCATGTCCATAAAGACAAGGATCACCTAAATATAAGCAGCCGTCTAACTATTTCAGCCATGTCTCTGGACATTAAACTCCATTTAAATAAAGCTGAATTATCAACAAACCATAAAGTCTCTCGAGATGTGCAGGTTGTCTCTTGTATTCCTCGAGCAGCTGATCCGCCTCTTCCAAAATGCTGCGGTATTTTGGGAGCAGGAAGTCCACGTTTCCTTCATGAACTTGTAATTCCTCAAAGACAGTTTAAAATGGTAAGAACTAACAGCAGGTAAGTATCATAAGAGCAGGTAAGTAAGAAGAAATTAAGCTTAGCTACGTCAGAAGGAAGTACTGCAAAGGGAAGACAATCCCCTTCTGAACTAGCAAGTGTTATTTTCAGAGTGCCTCATTTTCTAGCTTTCTACTGAAATGCCTGATGTCACTTGTCACTTCAAAGACTGGATTCTCAAAATCCTGTGCATTACAGCTTCCAGCTCTGAGCCACAACAGGGTCACACCATACAGACTCAAGCCTTGACCATACCTTCATTTTTAGAAAAAGTAAATTCCTAAAAAAGTGTAGCACACGCTGAAGTCTGAAGGTAAAAGTAAACTCTGAAAGTATCACCCAATTTGTGATAGCAGAAAGTTTTGAAGGCCTCTTCTAAAATGCCTCAGTCTATCAGCAGACCAGTTTGGGATGGTCGATAGTATAGATCTTTTTATCCTCCAGAGAAAGACACTTCTGTTCTAGACGAGAGGTAATTATGTTGTGCACTGTGAGTCTGCTGGGATAACAGCTTTCATCAATCATCTGATTATTTTCCTGCCTGTTCAATAAGTTATCATCCAAAAAAATGAATGACCAGAAAATCTGTCGAAGATTCGCTGTCTAAAAAAAGCCTAAACCAAGCAAGATGTACAACACCATTATTACTGCACAAACACAATATGCATTAAGAATAAATTCTCTATTAGTGTTTACATCCCTGGTTTGCCAAACCAAGCCCAAGTAAAACCCTTTTAGTGAAAATAAACATACACACTGTTCTCATTGGTAGCCAGATTTTCTACTAGCCAAAGAGTTCTGACAAGTATTTGATGCCCCCAAAAGGACAAGAGAGAACTGGTTGTCCATTTTCACCCTCCTCTCCCATTAAATAAAAAATACCAACTTGATGATGGTGCTTGAAGTAAAATCCTGGTTGTTAGAAAAAAAGTCCAAGAACTGAAACAAAGTGCCTAAGTGGTACCTCCCAAAGACTGTTGAGGAGGGTGTTAAGCAAAAGATTAAAAAGCAGATGATTCAGAAATTATGAGACAATGGTATGAAGTACCAAAGCAAAAGAGTTGCATCTGGCCTGGATGATCTAAAAAACTTTTAAATGTTAGTGGAAAGAGGGACAGAAGGAGCTGGAAAATAACAGCAGGCTAGAAGAGAACATTAGAAGATAAAGCTGGCTGCCCTTCTACTGTCCCATTTAAGCATCTTCAGTAATCCTACATGGTATTCACTAGTTCTATAGCAAAAAAGAATTTTCCTTGAAGAAATCTGTCTCCTGGACACTTAAAATACATGCTTTAATTTAATTTAAGGGAACAGAAAGGGAACAGATCCCCACATGATACATATCTGACTTGAGCCATGGTTTGGTATCTGACAGCATAATCCCCCATAAAAATCAAACCCCAAGAGTTCAGATACTTACTCTCAAAGCATCTATTAAGTGAACCTTCTTGGCCAGCAGCTGCTGATACTCTAATTTAGGGTGGATAAGCTTTAATGTGTGCCTCACAGATTCCTCATTTACATCTAGCAGAGAGTAAAAAAGAACCCCAACAAGCAAATGAGTACTACACATGCCATTTATGGGAAATCAAATGAACTGAAGGACAACAAAACAGAGAAGAAATCTTTACCGTATGATATGTTGAGATTAATCTTCCTTTTAGTAGCCTCTTTGGAAAGCACATCTTTGAGGATAGATATTGTAGAGATGTTGTCAGATTTAAAATATCCCTCACCTTTCCTAGAAAAGAAGAAAATTTTTAAATGAACAAACTTAAACACACATGCATGCATTAGGTTTAGTAATTTTATTTTACCTGTAGGTGCTTTCAAGCTGTGTTCCCAGGAAGGTGTTCTGAAAATAAAAGGTGATGCACTCTCCAGCAGGAGTCTTTTCAGGTACCTCAGGCAAGCAAAACACAACCCAGGAGTGAATTTCAGCAAAACTGAACTGGCCTTTGAGCATCAGTGTATTCATGGGCCTGTGACATTGTGAAATTAAAAGAGAAAAAGGACAGTTAATATTTAAGAAGGAGGGGCTCTGTCCATGTAAAAGAAGTTTAGTTCTACATGGTGGTTTCCTTTTAATCAGCACCCCTTAAAAAAATCAGGTCTCTCCCTAAGTACAGATACATATTGCAGATTACAGCTGTTTTTCTGTCCTTCAAGATGCAAAGCTACGTGCACATTCAAGTTTTACCTCCCATTAAGCATGTCAGATCTGGCAAAAAAAAAAACAAGTTGGAAGTTTTTGATGTCCCGTTTCAAGTTGTCAAACCTGAAATTTAGGACAAAGGTAAGTAACTGACAAGAGCAAATATGACTAAGAGAGAGCCTCAAGAGCCTCCCGTGCTGTAAACCCCAGATGGAGCATTTTTATCAAGACCAAGGCACAGTGGAGCTCATTTGCACACTGAAGCCTTTGATATCCTCCCTTCAGTCTTTCAGTTTTGGTTTGAACAAGCAGATCCTTGGAGGCAACACGAGATGTTACCTGAGGGCAGGCAAAAATCCATTGGAAATCCTGTAAAATACTGAACTCCTATAACAGAGAAATAAAGGCAAAAAAAGTCTTGGCTCAGTTTTGGGGCCAAATTAGCTGTGAGAAAAAAGTTAGAGGAAAAGGGTGGAGCAGAGAATGAGGCTGAAACTGAAAAGTCACAGTTACCTACACAGCAGAGTTCCTTTCTACCACACCCTCAGCTCTACTAGCACATGGGGCTGAACTATAACCCAGGGCAGTAAAATGAAAAATAGCCCCAAAACAAGAATAAAGTATGGCAAAGAACCTATTTAGTCCATAATTTCAATTAAGAAATCCATGAAATGGAACTACAGGCTCAAAATTGTAGGTTAGGGGTTAGAAATTCCATATTTAAGTTTACAGAGCAAATGTTTCAGCTGGCTTGTGTCATTTTTTCCAAGTGAAAAAAGGCATTGATTTTTCTTTGCAAATACCTGTCCTGGTCAATAGAATGAGTTCTCTGGTGAAGTGAAAGTGGCTTAATTTGATATTGATGAACTTGACAGGTTTTTGGTTGAATTCTGGGAGTTACATACGCCTGAAGTGTCCCGTACTGTCCTTCAATTGAGCGAACCTGCAGAGAGAAAAGAAGGACCCACAGAAAAGAAGAAAAGGGAAAAGATTATTTTACCACTTTTTGCAAATCTGGTGAACAGTCAAAGTATCTTAAAGAAAGCCTGTAGTATTTCAAGAATATTTAGTGTACTATATGTACTTCATAGTGCCACTATGAACAAAGCAGAGGAGTTTTAAAACTAAATGGAGCAGAGTCCAATGAAGTGCTGCTGTATTAGATTAATTAAATATTAATAAAATAACACCCTCTAACTAATTTTCTGATCAGTTAAAATAAAAAGCCTCAAAATGGAGAGTTTTACATAAACACGTATCAGATTAGGAGGCTGCAGTAAAAAAGAGAAAACCTCATGCCTGTGTGCACATTGAGGATTTTCCTAATCAGGATTTCCTTCATTATTTCCGTGGCGGTTGCCATTAAATGCGTGAATTTGGTGGATCCTTAAAATTTAACTCCGAAACACCCACATGCCTTTAAGTATAATAAGCATGGAACGACAGGATTTGCATTTGCTTCCTCTCCAAAATACAAATTGAGTCTATATTCCCTTGTTAGTTCCCAGTGTAACTTCGTTCTAACACTTCAGAGGATAAACAGTGCCAGAGCTTTCTTTCCCACACCTCCCTCAGCTTTGAGTTCCACACATTGCCTTCAGAACCCAGTACTTTCCCAGTATCTGTGATGTCCCCACTGCTTTCATCTTAGGGACACTCAAAAGGACCCCAGGCTCCCCTCTGACATATTTTTAGAAGCCTTTAGAAATCTTAAAGACAAATAAAAAGGAACACGAGCCCCAGATTAGAAGGTTCTCAGGAAAAAAAACAGCACTAGAAATTGGACTGATCCAAGTAGAGAACTCTCCATTCCAAAGCAGGAATAACCATTAATTTTATGGAACATATTTTTGAGCATTTTACCTTAAGTTCAAGTCTCGTAGTATTTGCTTGGCATCTGTAAGTTGCAAGAAGAAAGTTGCTATTTGGCTGTAAACAGGGAAAAAATAAACAAACAGGAAAATAATACAAAATAGGCCTGTGGATTCACAAAATTTCTACTGGTCTGTTTTAACTGTAGACATGTTACAGTAAAGTTTCTGCTATGCATGTACAGCTATTTACAAGAGTTAAATACAAGAAAAGCAATCCTTGGTTCCCCTGAATGTTCCAATTAGTTTTAATTACAGTAGAGTTAAAAAAAATCTCCCTATAAGGAGAATATAGCCAAAGCCTCTTATACTCTTTAATATCTTTACAAAGATTACATAGATACCTACTTTTCATCTGAAAAATACATGTCAGCCTGCCCCACTCATCTGCAAAATTAGTTCAACATTCAAAAACTAAAGCAGGATCAGTAAGAAAATACACAAGAAAAAGTGCTAAATTCATCATCATAAATGGCACAAAATCTAAAATAAAAAGCTGATTTCTGGGAGCTCCAGGGCAGAACAATGATGTGCAAATTCAGTTCTTAAAACTAAAATAAAGGACTGTTAGAAGGGAAAAGATTTTACAGAAGATCTTCATAAATCCCCAGGTAGCTTCTGGATTTTCCCTCTGGCCCTCAGTGTCAATAGTAATTCTATAACTATTTAAGAGTGTAATTACTATATATAAAAAAAGCATGCAAACATTTGACTCCCCACGCAGCAGAATTGCCACATTCTAAAGCTATTTTTTAGAAATTAACTAAGGAAGAAACATACCACTCTTCACCTAAATTACTTGGAAGTAAATGTACGTGATTCTATGAAATCCAGAGAAGAGGGCAATACCGAATGTATCTCTCACAATCTTCCTCAGGAACAAACAAAGAGAAGAGAGCAGATATTTTTGCACATATTTAGGTTTGCCTTACATCAGGACCTGCCTTTAACTCCTAATTCTGCAGCATCTCTAATAAAGCTGTGCTCTCCACAATTACCAGATGAGGAGTTTAACTGAATGTATTTTAAATCAGCAATACATAAACCCAAGTTGTACTTCTACTACACAGTATTTAGAGTTTCCATCATGCCATCTCTACAGACATCACCTCCTCTGTTTCACTCACCTCAGAATCACAGCTGCTAAAACTAACAACGGCAGAATTTTTATCCACATCCAGCAAGTCTAGTGGGACATCACTCTGCAGAACACAGGAGGAAGGGAAAATAAAGAGCTTACGTTCCTGAGTAGCTCCAAGTGCATTTATCCTCTAACTGGCATCAATCTTTGTAACAAGGGAGAGGCAAGGAGATTGCTTCATGTGAGAGGCAAAAGCCTAACAGACATGCAGCTTACTACTTAATCCTGGAGTAACATGATGATCTTTCTCTTATTCCCTTACAGAGTCCTGAACTCCTGGGGGCTGGCTTACCACAACCTCAGTGTAAAATCTGTAGCTATCTTTCAGACATGAAAGGTAGATTAAACAATTTCATTATTCCTCATTTAGCTGTGGAAACATCACATATTATAGAGTGGCAAATTAGCTGTAGCTTAGAATTGCTCTGTAACGTCCTTAATAAAAACAGGATTTTTATTAAGAAGTGAAAAATAAAATCCTACAGTAGTTCTTTCCCATTTGCTGTAGCAAACTCGCCTCACAAATTCCTCCCTGTCACATGTTTCTCCTCATGCATTTCCCAAAAGAAGGTAATTCAGTACTGCTACTCTTTCTGACTACCAAAGATGACATTAATTTCAGCTGATACAGTAGGAAGAATAATTAATTAAGGTTGCTGTGATGGGCAGGAGTATTTCTCCTCAACTGCACACAAATCAGATGCTGTTCCACACTGAAAGTGCACAGGTGGCCCATAACATTCTGAAATTAATTTTCCACTACAGAGGGTACTTAACTGGCGAGTGAGGATGTGCACCTCATTTAATCGGTGTTTACATAAGGACATGCAAAAGCAAACACAAAGGTACAAAGAAATCTTCTGTACAGCAGGCACTTTGGTCTATTTTGGTAATGTAACATTGCTCTGCTCAATAAAGTTTGTTGTATTTGCTCCCTAATAAACATTTACAGCAGTTAGTTCAATATTGCAACATTCAATGCTTCAGTTCCCTCTTGCAACAATTCAGACTTTTAAAAAACCATGCACTTAAGATGCTGTAACTTGGCTTTTTTAACTAGAAGGTCTCTGAGTGTTTTATTTATGCATCAAGAAAGCCAACAAGAACAAAGCCCCACTGACCTGCACCAGGACATTATCTATGGCTGTCTGCACCTCCAAGATGAGGCTGTAGCTGGCATCATCCTTGTTCAGTGTGAACTTGTCATTCACACTGAATGCAGGTACTGAGGAAACTGCAGTGCTGGATTGAGAGGACTGCTGGTATTTCTCCCGTTCCTGAAGTACTTTTATCTGCAATTGTTCCAATTCATTCCTAAAAAAGGAAAGCACTCATAATGTCTTTAAAAAAGGCAACTATAAAAGCCACCCTAGAAATTAAGTAGATTAAGCTTGCAAGGCAATCATGTTTATCTCCCATCCTCAACTTTCCAGCCAGAAGTGACTGATGATTCCCCTTCCACGTACTTAGCAAAGATAAAATATAAACTCTATCGCATAGACACGTACATTTTACATGTTCCTTGCCTAAAGAGGTTTCTTGAGACATAGGAAAGGACAATCTTTTTCCTTCAAGAGTACAACGCATTTTGAATAATATGGTAGTGACTTCTTTCCTGCCATCATTTAGAAGCTATAGAGCAGCACGAAAGAGGAATCTTATCTTGCTGATACTGAGGCAGAAAGCATTAAGACATCATCATGTGAAGGCAAGATAGAAAAAGACCGTGAAATGAGGCTGCTATTCATTTCTACTTCGAAAAGGTTTCATTCTACTTCTAGATATGTTAATGATAAAGAAGATCTAGTGAGATAGGAAGGAGAGATGACATTTCAGCTTTTAACATTTCAGTTCTTCCATTTAAATTTCCTTCTAGTGCAATTACCTTAAGGATGAAATCTTGCTCTGCATTTCTTGACTTAATTTTAGTTCTTCACCTGATCCACCTTCTCTATGGACAGGTTCTGTAGTCAGTCCTGTCAGCCAGCCTAAACCAATATATGAAGTTTATATTCCTTATAAGCTAAAAAGAAAATTCTACACTCAGCTATTGTACGTGTGATGTTTGTTCCACATCAGAGAATTGAGAGAGAGAATTGAGAGAATTGAGCCTAATTTAATCCTTTTTTGTAGGATTAATGCTAGATACTGGGCGTCATTTTTTATGGGTTTCATTCTTAAACTGGAAACATTACTTATTCTTTTTCATTAAGTACTTTGAGCAATAAATCCCTCTGCAACAGTTTCTAACTGAGCAGTTGGATTTTTTCTCACCTCTTTTTCTGACAAAATCTTGAATTACTGGCAGTACTATAGCTGAAAACAAAACAAAAGGTGTGCAATGTGTTTACAGCAAACAGTATGCTGCTCAGTGGGCTTAGAGATTGAATGCTGCTGCTTGAATAAAGTTATACTTTTGCTTACTAAATTACATTTATTTATAAAAGTAAATACTTACTGATATATTCTGACACCTCAGGCATGATCTGCAGACATGAATGGGTGTTTATAGCTCTGGTTACCTGCCAAAATCAGCCTAGTGCACATCCTACCAGAATTCACCTTTGAAAGCCCACAGGGGAACACGGGCTTTCCCTTTTTCCCTTTCTTCTATGATCTGTGGATCTTTACACCATTCCCACTAAAAGAAGCCACAAAGGACTTAGGCTGCAACAGTACTGTGGCAAATCATACCAAAACAATTCATATGAGGTCAGGTGGAAGAGTCTTTTGATCACCCAAAGACTGTTTAAAAGAGGTACTTGGAACACCATTATTTCTCAGGAACCAACTGTATCTTGCCAAATGACATGATTTTCATTACAAGAAGTTTCACTAGGTTCAATTTTAGCACTGAAGGTAACTAAAGGGAGAGAATTAGCAATATCTTAGCTCCCAGCAGTTGACATATGCAGCATGTTTATCATGGCCTCTGTTACAGTCAGGCCAATAGCTCAAGTCCTACAGAGGAGCTGCTGAGATGCCTCACATGGGGCAGGCTTTATTTTCTACCGAAATCAAAATCAACCCCATTTAAAGCCCTGTGAAGCTGTAAAGGAATGAAATTACGTAAAAGACAGAAAAACAAAAGAAAAACGTGCTTGTCTATAAACATTTTTCATATATATTAAAAAAAATAAATAATTCCTTCAGACATACTCATAATTTCATCACAGTAAGGCAGCATTTTATACCAAAGTATGATGAATATCTTAAGATATAAAATCCCCACAGTTTAAGTGTAGGAAACATTTTTTTTAAGTGTAAATATTAAATCAGAAGAGATCTTTTCAACAAAACATTGTTCTGGTTTCAATCAGAACAAAAAATTTTCAGAAATGTGAGCTGCACTAACAACACAGTCTGCTTCATTCTGTCACCTCACCACACATGGTATTTATTGTGTCAGTGACATGAAGCTTACCTGAGTATGTGGCTGCTAAAATTTCATCATAGCCATCTTTTCCCACACAGCCACCCTGGATTGATGCAATGCTCTCTGATAAAGCCTTCAAATAAACACATTCAAGCAGAAGGAAATATCACTGCACTCATTTTAGAAGTTTTTAGAAGATTCTACTCCACATAGCAAACACATTAAAAAGATGAAAGCAAAACACTGATAGACAATGTTTTTCCAGCAGGAATTAGCAATCTGACTGAAGTGAAATGATCACTCTGGATCCAATCACTATTTTAAACAATTGATAACCAAAGTAATTATGCTCAGTGAAGTCCTGACGGCTTCCATTCACTAACCTGTAAATCACAGACTACACACAACACTCTCAGTTTTCTCACTGAGAGAGCAGCTCTGTATTAGGTTTCACCCAGCAGTCAAAACTTTAACACACCCTCTCCACTCTCTATTTTGATTTTTGCTCAAATCAGGACTATTTCACTTTCTGGTTCTTACACGCTACCATACTGATTTCAAATTCATATTGTCAATGCTACAAATCTCTTAAATTAAAAACAAACCATGTATTTTAGCAGTAATGATCATGTAAGTTTTGAAATACAGATTATTTTTTCGTAATTAATGTCTTTTTCCAGCAGAGTATGAAGGATGTGGACTTACATAATCATGTCGAAGGACAGGATCATCGGCACTCTCAAAGTTATAGATCTCTATCATTCCATCATCTCGTCCAACAAGTAATTCCTTAACTCCATCTCCCAGAATGTCAAAACTATCAATACACAGAATACCTAAGGAAGAAGAAAACAAAGCCATTTGCTTCATCTTTATTAGTTTATGAGACAATAATACACAGGCCACACTCACTTACATGGAAAGAGATTCCTGGCCAGCTTTCAAGGTGTTAATAATGAGATTTCTGGATGAGCCCTCTAGAGGGCTGAAGTCCCTCCCCTGTGCTTCAGGTTCAAGGTTAACTTTTATGACTCCATATTTCATAGAAAGACTAAGAACATAGTAGGAAGCATTTAAAGAAAACAATGTGGCGATAACTCTCATAATTAAATAAAAATATATTTATACATTCCATTCCTGATCTTCTCCTTTACAAGCATTATGGGCTAATAGATGCTGCAGAAGCAGCATACCAAGGCTACAACTGGGAAAGTTTTGATCAGTTATTGGGGAGACATATTCCACCTTCAGGTAAAACCCCTTATTATGACTCTTTAGAGACCTTAAATCCATTGAACATCTGATAAATCTGGCAGGTATATTTGCCGAATATACATACACGTAGAAATAGAAAAATTATAAACATCTCAATCAATCATATTTGAATCAATGCTGTTTTACAAATGCCATCTTAAAAACGGTGTAAAAACAAAAGTTTTCTAAAATTCTGGAAATAATATGAACACAAAACCCAAAGCAAGACGAATGGATTAAAATTATTTGTCAGAAAATCAGAAAAGTGAAAGAGACCTTAGTCATATTAATATCACATACTGACATAATCACAATCACAAAGTTATCTATGAATAAGATTTCCTGATTACCCTACTTGTAACAAAGCCTCAGGTATGCTGGAAAGCTAAAGAGTGAGAGATTGAGAAACATACCTCCTCTCTTCTTTTCATTTCCAATTTCCCACCTTGGTATTGCCTTGGTTCCAGTAATCTGGGTGAGACCCAATTTCCCATCAGAAGTCCCATACACAATTTCTTCCCCAGAATCACCTAAATACAGAAACTGAATTTAGAATTGATAAAATCAAGCCCACCAACTTAAAAATGTTGTGTAGTTACACTCTACAGCCCATGGGAAAAGAAAACACTAAAGTGAAAAAAGCAAACATGGGAAAAGTGATGTGTAACAGAACTGTCAGGCTTCAAAACCAAAAACAAATCCATGAAACCTGCACCCATTTTGATCATTTCCTCATGGCTGTCACTATTCTGTGTATGGCTGCACCCCTGCACTGGAGCTCTGCCTAAAAAAACACTCAAAATCTAATACTTTGTATTTCAGCAAAGTTAGGCTGAAGTAGAAAGGCTATTCAATGGAAAAACAGAGAAATCCTTTCAGAACACACACCAAGCAGTGAATGCTGTGCCAAAATTTCGGCAATTAGGAACTACTTTTCCAAACCAGCTCTGGATGTTTGTCACACAATCTAACTGAAACTAAATTAAGCACCAGATTAACACCCTAAAGCGATTTCTATGAGGTTAGAGCAGATTAGCAAGAAGGATGATCAAACTATTTTAAGTTTGAACCTTCCAGTCTTAGTTTATGTTAGCTCCACTCAATATTCTCGTCCATCCATGTATTCCAGTTATGGAAATCCACGTGTAAGAGAAACACAAACCCAAAACCTGGACTTGGCCCCCAAAAGTCCAGTTTGTATTTACACAGTGAGACCCTTCATATCTCACTACTGCTGTAATAGGCCTTCAATTAAATGTGAATATAATTTAGAACTGTCTAAAACAGTCATATCTCCGTGTCTATTTATATGTAAAAAAATCACCTCACATAGTCACTTTTCTGCTGCGTTTTTAACATCAGCTTAAAAATCAAGACAAAATAATTAACAAAGACAAGCTATAAAATCTTAAAAATATAGTAAAATAATATTAATTATGTGTATTTTCAAAATCTTCTTACCCCCGTTTCCATTGCTCAAAGCAAGAACAGTAGGTGGTCCAGGAACTTCTACTTCATACAGCAAATCAGATCCCTGAAGACAAAGAGAACAATGTTGAATGAATTTGTTAAAAAACACCAAAAAACCCACAACCAAAACAACAAAAAATGAACAACCCCAAAACACCAGCCACAAACCAAACTAGAGCCCCACCATGACAAAATTATTATGGATCATACTAACAGGTAAGATTCACTTATTCAAACTCCTATGGGAGAACCATTTCTAAGCCAAAACCAGGGTGAGGTCTGTAGAAATAAAACAGAGGACCCTTGAAACGTGTTGTTATCATTAAAAATGATCCAGGAACTCGTCTGGCAATTCAATTTGTTAAACCACTTAGCATCACTCAGACTTGTCCCAACAGTAATTTATGAGAGCAAGAATTCCCAAAGTGATAAAGACTTAAGGAAATTAGATGTGTATGTGAGCACTTTTAGTTAGAAGGGACCAATTTGTCATCTATTTCCACCTATGAATTCCAAAGCCTGTTTACAGTGGTTTCATTAATCCTCATTTTTTGCAAGTTTATGATAATGAATTTCTTTTTAAAAAAAACCAAAAGAAAAGGAATGTACCAGCAGCAACACTGCCAAGTAAGGCACAATACACTGATCTTTATGATGTTTAAGCCATGCTGATATATATTCCCTTAATAATTGCCCAGTTCCATAGCATCCATACATAAAACATAAAGAAGGAAGCATTTTAACCTGCAACACCCTGAGGACTCTGTCCTGACATGCAAGCACGGGTGTGATGCAGTTCACTTTGTCTACAGGAAGGCAGAGAACATCATTGATTTTATCTCCTGATAGGAAGTAGTGCTGGTCCTTGCAGTCACAGTAATGGTTATAGATGTAGCTTGCACAGAGGAAGAGATCTGCTCCTGAAATGTACCTGAGGAAAAGAGAACACTTGCTCTAGCATCTTGCTGCAGCAAGACTCTTTTATGCTTTTATACTTTTATGCCTTACTATGCTTGCAGCTCCAAGGTATTATGGGGCCCTGCGAGCTGTTCCAGCTTTTAAAGTTCCTTGTAAATAGTAAAACCACGAGGTTTCTATAGCTCTCACATCTCTACTTTGTCTTCAGGTAAATCCCTAAGAATATCTTTATAGAAATTTAATTACTATATTTTTTATGCTAATTTGTCTATGGCAGCATCTTACAACACAATCCAAAAAAGATTTGGCTCCAGCAGGTATGTGGGCAGGACACACTGTGGCAATAACCCCAGCTCTGCTCACTTGGATTTTGCACTGCTGTGTGTGCCTCCAGACCCCTCCCAATTCCCCCTACACTTCCAAAACTTTTCCATAATATTCCAAATTCCTACTACAGGTCGCAGCACAAGCTGAAGCTGGACTGGTGCTTAGTGTCACCTACACAATATGCTTAAAACTGTTTCATAAAATGATAAACTAACAATCTGCTACAACTCTCAAAAAAATGCAAAATATCATACATACATAGCTTTGATGCTTTCAGTAAGGTTAGTTTCAAAGGAAAGAAACTGCTTCCCTCTTTTTGTGAAACCTCTGACTTCTGATCCTATAGCCACAAAAATTTTCTCTTGTGGTGTATTAAGAGCTCCTCCCAGCTCCAGTCTGGAGATCTTTTGTCCTGGCAGCGTCTTGAACACTGGCTGTCAACAGAAAAGCAATTTTCACCATCACAGTATCATATTTATGGTAATCTTTTAACATAAGGATAATAAATTTGCTTTACAGTTTCTGGCAAAACTAAGATGCGATGGGTTGTACACAGACAAAAATAATCTGTATATTTATCTTCAGAATCACAGAGCAATCAAGCATTTTATAAGTAAATAAAAAGCTTTAAAATATAATAAATTAAGACTTTATTACTTCTTCCGTGGGAATAATTCAGCACTGCTGTCAGCTGTTTTGTTTGTGGTTTGTTTTTTAAGAACAACACACACACTCCCTCTCCCTCACGTTACATTCTTATTCCAGAAGTCTACATAGATTTATTTCTATTGCTACAGAATACTTATGAGCTAACCATGAACCTCCTAGAGAGGAAAAGAAAACCCATGAAAGAAAGTAATTTTTTATTGAGCTGGCCATAAGAAGCAATCAGTTTGTCCAAATCCCTAAGGTGATGAAACTCTGCAGGTTTTTGTCCTGTCACAGTAGCTGTGTATGTGTACAGGCTTAAGCCCAACTGAAGTGCAAAATGTGTGGAAATTACTTTTTTAGTGATAATCCACATTAGTGTCTGACTCTGTAACTGTGGAGGACCCTGTGCACGACCAGGCATGAGGTCAGCATGCCCTCACCACAGTTAGGTATCAGTCCACAGCTCTACCACGACACCTTCCACAGGCATCTTATTTGCCATGTCAATAAAAAAAGGACTCTCAAAGTTCACTGGGAAGAATATTTCAAAAATAAAATTTAAATGGAACATCTCCACTTACCACGGCTTCCCCCTTTTTTATGCCAAAACACGTAACGACCCCATCCTGATCTCCAACAACCACCTTCAAAAGTATAACACATTGTTATTTTTTATTACACACACAACTGCGTTTTTAAATAATGCTTTTCCTGGATTCATAGAATCACAGAATGGTTTTGGTTGGAAGGAACCTTAAAGATCACTCAGCTCCAAACCCTTGCCGTGGGCAGGGACCCTTTCCACTAGACCAGGTTGTTCAAGTCCCATCCAACCTGGCCTTGAACACTTCCAGGGATGGAGCACTCATGGCTTCTCTGGGTAACCTGTGCCAGGGCCTCACCACCCTGACAGGTAAGAATTTCTTCCTAATATTTAATCTAAACCTACTCTCTGTCAGTTTGAAGCCATTCCCCCTTGTCCTGTCACTACATGCTATTGTAAATAGTCCCTCTATCATAGAATTAATATTTTCATACATTTAAGGACTCTAAATTCTAGAGTGCTTAATTACATATGGGAGTATACTTCAGAAATCTGTATAAAATGCTTTAGATAGGACACTGAACAGCAGTTCAAGTAAAGGCATTTACAATCCTTTTCCTGCTTCGACTTGTAAACGCCAGCAACCATAAGGTGAAGGCGTATTTGGGAAGAGTTGTGTTTTCACGCTAACACTTTATTATTGAAAGAAAAAAAAATGCAGTTATTTTTACTGAGTCTCCTTAACAAGGTTTCCTTAATTTGAACTTACATTAAGAAAAACTTATAAGGAAATATTTCATAAAATCATCAAGGTTGGAAGAGACCTTTAACATCATCAAGTCCAACCATCAAGTTGTCATTATCACAGCAACTTCTAAACCACATCATCCAGCACCAGATGCCTCTTAAACACCTCCAGGGCTAGTGACTCCATCACCTCCTTGGGCAGCCTATTCCAATGCTTGACCACCCTAAGAGTGATTTTTTTTTTCTAATATCTAATCGGAATCTCCCTTGTCTCAGCTTCAGGCCATTTCCTCTAGTCTTAAGTGTTAGTAAAGCCAAAGTAGAGAAATATGGAACCACAAGAACTCCCTCGTGGTTTCAGCAATGCCATAACCGACAAAAATTCCTTCCTGGTTCTGAAAGCTTCCCAATCACAAATTCGTATTTTTTTTTTCCCTGTTTTCTTCCAAAAAAAAGGTTTCCCAAAGCCCCCAAATGGGGTCGCACAGTCTTTCCCTACGACGTCCTATATCTAAGGAAACTCTGGAGTTGATTAACGCTAGGATGAGGCATAGCACAGGAGAGGCAGCGAAGCACCAGGCGGTCGGTACCTTCTGCGTGGCCTTCTTCCCGGAGGCGGGCAGCAGCCTCATCGTCTTCTGCGCCGTGACTCCCACCTGTGGAAGAGACGCTGCTGAGCGGGGCCCGGAGCACCGGGACGCGCCTCGGGCCGCTCGCAGGCCCCGCCGCGCGNCCCGGGGTAGCCCGGGCTCGGTGCCGAACCGCGCAGGAGCGATGGTTTATTTAACAACGAAGCCAAAAATTCCAGCCCTGCACGGACTCTCAGTTTGAAAAAAAGAAAACAACTTCCTCTTCCCAGAGTAAATACAGTGACTTAAGAAAGGGTCGGTGCTGGTACGTGTATACACAGACATGTTAAGCAGTGCTGCTGCCATGACATTGACGCTTACCTGGTTCTCAGCAACTCCTTCTGGTCATAACCATGAGTTCTGGGCTTACACGCGTTACTAGCACCACTAATAAAGAACAAAGATTTCAAGTAATCCTCCACTCATCTCTAGTTGGTTTATTGTAGTATGAAAAAATCCTATTTTGTACCTGGACACTGCAAGGAACAGAGTATTACGCTGTATCTGTTAATTTTTTGTCTTGCAAATTTAGTGCAAAGAATTCTCCATATGTAGTCATAAACCTGTTAAAATATCAGCAATCGATACCATTATACCTTTTTAATGCATAAATGCAAAAAAAAAAAACTTATGATAGTTCTTGCCTTCAGACAATTAAAATGAAGAGAGCAATCTTTTTGTGGTGAGTTAATAAAAGTTCCTAAGACTAAATTCCAGAGAAGCTGTACATAAAGTTATTTAGTGCTAAAAATCTACAATACATTTTTTTTCAAGTATAAGATACTGAAATATTATTGCCAATAAATAGTTGTGCTGTAGTCGAAGCCACGGTTCCTTTGTTGAATCATTCACATCTCAGCATATTAGGATTTAGTTTCTCACTGAGTTTATGTATTAAGATTGCCAACTCTTCTGTTGCTTGGGACTTATCCTCCAACAGTTCGTAGCGAAGACTGGAGATGTCCTGCTTGATTTCCTTTAATTCACCTGCATTAATAATGGAAATAAACTCTCGTCAGCAAAGTTTAACATTCAGTCAATACTCTTCTGTTAAGCCACATCAGTGCCTATTTCAGATTTTCACCCCAAAATGTTCATGAGAGCAGGTACAGGATGGGTCGAGGAGGATTTACCTCTTTTTCATTCTCAGTGACATGTGTCTCTATCCCTGAATAGTACCGAAGGAATTTTAACAGTCCATTGGGGTCTCACATTGTGCTCCACGTGTATACAGAACACCAAAGATTCCCAAAGGGCTGTACAAAGGTTAATGAATTAATCACACCAACACTGCTGAACAGCTGGTAAATATTAGTATCCCCTTTTTAGAGAGAAAAGGAAAAGAGGTTTTCTTCTGAAGGAATGTGCCAAAATCACAAAGGAAAAGTGTGGCAGAGCTGGCAGTAAAACTCACAGCTTCTGAGTCTCTCTCCTCTTCCTTACCAACATCCTTGGAATTAGAAAAAGTCAACCAATTTAAAATTATGTAACAATTTGACACAAATATATAAAACACATTTAAACAAAGACAGCTGTCAAGGCCAGGCTCATAATAAGCAGCAGCATGTTTTCCATTGTAGGATATTCAGTTCAAGAGCAAAAGCTTTTAAAAATGCTCAAATACTGTTCTTCCAGCAAGTGTGAGGGATGTGAATTCTTACACAGTACCTGGAAATGATTTGTCATGTATGAAATACAAGAGTATGAAAATGCACCTAAATTCTCTAGGGATGCAGGACAGGGAAAAATCCCTAGACTTTTGTTGAAGTAGCTGCAGTACATAGAAATGCCAATGTTTTCTATTTAAGGCTATAGCAGACTTCAAAAATTGTGTCTTCAGAGGCTGGGTCTGTACTTTGGGTGCTGATGAGATGCTCAGGACACAGAGCATTGGCTTGCCTGTGCAGCTGAAGAGTGAAACTCAAGGGTTACCTGCCCTGCCCAAAGTGGATTTTCCTCTATAAAACCTGATGCCAAAGCCAGAATCATGATGTCAGTAAACCCTGATTCTTCTGCACTGTCTTGCTAATTTAAACACATCTCTGCCAACACCAAAGTGGCATCAGGGACCTGGAAAGGGCTGTACATTCCTGGCACTGTTGGTGACAGAACAGTCTTTTCATCAGTCGCTAGGCAGATGATTTCCTACATCACAGAGCAGGAACAGGAGGAAAGCAGTGGGAATTCAGGAGAGCGGCACACTGAGAGGATTCACTTTTAGGAGCCTTTCTGCTTTTGTCACTGACAATCACAGCTCTGTATAGCCACACAGGATGGGGAAGTGTCAGGATAACAGTCAGTGCACAATGCTGCCTTTTGAAGGCACAGAGGGGGATGCATTTAATCTTTTTTGCTTCCTGCTTCTCGCTGCAGAGAGTTATAGGTAAGCAGAGCAAAACAGAAGCTCTGCTGCCTTAGCTGAGAGCAGAGGAGCTTTTTCAGGCCCTCACATCACACATGCACACAGCTGCCTGATGCTGCCATGCCAATGAAATCTCTTCTGACCCCAGGCTGTCCATCACTGCATCACTCTACTGCTTGATAACATTCTAGCTGGAGTTTTTGTCTGGGGATCTGCCCAGAGCACAAGCGTTTCCTTGTTGGACTGCAGGCCTGTGTTTCATTCCTGGAAGGTTGGAGGAAGGAGGGCAAATTTGCCACAATCTCATCCCAGTGGTGAGTTAGGGTGTGCACCTGGAGCATGCACCTCTCACAGCTGCCAGGGAGCTCAGATCCACTGTTTCTCAAAAGGTCTCCCACTAAAATAGTGGTTACATTTGTCGTTTTTTATCACCATGCGGCTGACTCTGGAGCTTTGTTTAATGATAGGCAGCTTCACAGGTGATTATTCCTCACAGCTTTATGAAGGAAGGCAGGACAAGTAGTTCATAGCGTAAAGTGGTAAATTGTGTGTAATTGTGTGTTCAGTAGAATGAAACAGAGAGAAAGATCCTGCAGCTT
This sequence comes from Cnemophilus loriae, assembly GCA_013397755.1. Taxonomy (NCBI): domain Eukaryota; kingdom Metazoa; phylum Chordata; class Aves; order Passeriformes; family Corvidae; genus Cnemophilus; species Cnemophilus loriae. The sequence goes on from VZTF01006178.1 coordinate 437,302, forward strand.
TGATTAGGACTCAGGAAGTGTGAATACAGTTAGTGGCTCCTTCACAGATTTCCTCTGTGCATTACGTCTGTGCTCTCATTTTCTATCTGTAAAATGGGGCCCATAATATTTCTCAGTTCTACTTCTTTAGTCCTAGTTTTCCATTTTTTTGATGACATGGGCATACTTCCATTACTATCTGAGCCTCAGTGCGTGTGAAATAGAAATAATCTCTCTTTTCACTCAAAACCCCCATGCATCACTGTAATACTGGTTCCTAATACAACATGGAAAACATTGCCTCTGAGTATTGCAGTCTTTTTTTTACCTTCATTGACTTCATCATTTTCTTTGTCCACTTGTGCTTTCAGAACATAACGTTTTATCAGTCTCTTCATTATTTGCTGCCAGATTAAAAGAGTTATATAATCAGGTGAGATTATATAATTAAACATTGTTCATTTTTCTTTCTTAGCTCTCTCTGTCGCATCTGCCTAAGAGAAAGAATGAACAGCCCCAGATGAAGCACTTGCCTCATGAGGGCTTTTCTGGGGGCATGCTGAGAAAGGAAGGGAAGCAGCCAGCCTAGTCAGCTTTCACATCCCTTCCCTAAAAACCAGTTTTAGATGTTTGCTCCTCAGACTTTCCCAACTGGGACATCAAAGTCAAATTTTAAGTACTGTACGAGCTAGTTTTGAAATGCTTCAAATAATGGGGCAAGCATCCTAGAGTCTGATTTCTACAGGAGATTTTCTTTATCTAGTGAAGGCAAAATGTACTTAAAACCAAAATTCTGCTAGAACCTTCTCACAATTCTATTACTCAGGACAGTGACCACTGTATGTACTTACCTGATAGCGTGTTGGCTGATTGAGAATGCTGTTAAAACTGTGGGATTCAAAAACTCTGGAGTTCGACTGAGTGAAAAGGTTTAACTATGAAGAAATAAGACAAAATTAAAATATATTATGGAATTCACTGTTAGGATTCAGCTCCATTATTCTTTTTCTTTAGACATGTTGGGGATCTTTCCATCTTTTACTATATCAGATTATTATTTTTTAAAAAATGAGATTGCCTTGAATTATATGTTAGTTTGGTTTTTTTGGGGTTTTTTTAAATGCTGATAATTTTAGCCATCCTGTTCTGAGGAAATAGTGATGACTTGGAGGCAGGGATGAGTGGCCAGAGCAAGAAGAGACCCTCTAAACTGGCTTTAACAAGGAGCTGTTGTGGATTTGCCCTCTTAAGCACACTTTTCATTACAAATACATGCTCAAATCAACTCTGCTTAGTTGAAAGGAATTTGCCAAAGAACCATTTTCAGGAATAGCAATACATTTTTTAAAATGGTCATTATTCAACTGATCACAAAGCCATCTGATCCCAACTAATTTAAGGGTTTTGTAGAAGTGGGCTAGAAACAGAAGAGAAAAAGAAAAGCCGCCTTGGCATTGTGACCAATGCAGAAGGTTTGTTACTTCCAAATCAGGGACCTCCCTCTTCTCTCAGATACACTGGGTGGGGGTGAAATAAAAAAGGTGTATCCATAGGTTCAACTCACTAATCTGAACCTGTCATTAATATTGTGTGGCCAATTAAAAGTCACCAAATCAGTATCCATTCATTTACAGTAAAACAAATTATTTTCAAAGTATTGTTTTCGGTCTTGGCAATACAGTCTTAGGCCCTTGAGCCTAACTTATAAAAAAAGCCACATGTATCCTCTTTAACCTGTCTATGCCCCAGTTTGCCAGCAGTAAAACGAGGGGAATTGTTACCTAATTCTCACAAGGGCGTTGTGACACTGCATTCCATTCATATTTGTAAAGAACATTTAGATACCCAAATTTAGAATGTCATGGAAATGCTGAAGATTATTATTACCAATCCTGCCTTGTTCCAGTTGTCTTTTGCTTGGAACAAGGTTTGACAGCAGGAAGTGAATTATCACAGTGATTACACTGCTCCTTTCACTAGCATGGGAAAAGGAGAAGGTTTTCACTCCTTAACCCTTCCCCTTTTTTTACCCTGAGCTAAAAATTTTTCTAATGACAGCTTAAAGCATCTTGATTCAATATTCAAGTAACTCCTTGTGGGAATTATTTGCATCTTTGAACATTCAGCAATTTTTGTTTTCATTGTGTTTTTGCAGTCACTGGATTTTATTGTTCTAATAAAATTTATTGCTATTTTTTGTTTTATGCAGTATGTTTAGGCAGTCTGAAATAGAGATCTATTAACATAAATGATCATCAGAACTATCATTAGAAGCACAGATTACAGCCTGAAACTAAAAAGAAAACAGGAGTGCTGGAATGGACACACAATTCTTCACTGCAATGAAAAGATCTCAGAACCTACCCTAGATTTGGAGTTGCCCATTCCCATTTCAATGTCCTTCTGCAGCCGTCTCCTCCTGCATTTAGAAAAGTTAATGATCCTCATGATGAAATAGAAAAAAGATTTGGGGCTTGGTACAAGACTGAAGGGTGGAGGTAATGTTTTTCCATCATCAAAATACGACAGCCAAAGTTTAGAACGAGCAAACTTCCACTCTACATCACTGTCATCCTGTGTTAGAAAAAAAAACAGATTATGTTCTTGGTTTTTATGAAATGCAAAGCTTTTTTCAAATGAAACTGCTTTGAAATATCTTTCTGGTTTTACATAAAATGTTATTTTCTTGCTAGTAAGTTTTTCAGCAGTTCTGCAAAAATCCAACCACTTTTCTTAGTCTATTTTAACCAAATTTCAGTTGTCTCTTTATGGCAACATTTCATTGAGAATACTTAGTTTGAGCACATGAAGCATTTAAACAAGCATAATTTCTGCACCGAGTGAAAGCCAACATATAAACTCCCTGCTATTTAAAGTGGAGCTTTCAGGGTTTTTTCAAGTCTTGTTTTTCTTATTAAAGGGGTCACATGAGTTTGGTACTTGCACAAGCGTTGAAGTATTAGACTCAAGGCAAAAAAATGGCTTAAAATGGTAGTGCTCACAGCTTTTTACATAACCAGGACAAGTAACTCTGATTTATAATGGACTATAGAAAATACAAACTTTGTGGTCATGAAGAAATTGTGTTAAATACTGACAAACTTATTTTGTCCTAATACATTCTTACTGAAGTATTCCAAGGCTGGATTATAACTAGTTTTCTCCTGCTGAATTCCCAGAACTCATTGAAAAGACTGGGAATGACATATCCATTTGTACACTGTGTCTTAGATAATCCTTCTTCCTACTTGTGTGGGTGTGTGCCTGCATCTGTGTGAATGCAGTACTCTTTGAACTCATGGTCTGGAAAGCTGGCACTACAAATACACTTTTACTTTCATTTCAGCAACCTGAGATTTATTTTTGAAACTCAAGTATCTTCATTACTCTGCATTTTCTGATTTGTTTTTTGATTGGAGTTAGATGCCAGATATAATGTGTACATGGCACAAGATAAACTTGTTTAGATCCTGTGAGGTTCTGCAGCTTGGCTGAGTTGTTAGATAAAGTCAGCCCTATTTTACACATTTTGTGATATCCTTTACTATGGTAATCTCTTCTTTGTACTTTTGCATATCACTGAAATAATTCCTATTAACTCTATCCTTTTTTCAGCATAACAGCAGAGAACAACTTGAGAACAGAGCCCACCTCGATTTCTTGATATGAGCTGTTGATCATGGCAATCAGCATGTTGAGCAGAACCACCACCATTGTGACATTGTATATGCCATAGAGAACATAACCAATGTTCTCGATGAACTTGTGATCGTATTTGAGGACAACAGAAGTTACTTCAGACAAGCCAAATATTGACCAAAATAAGGTCTTGAAACTTTCTTCCACTCTGCAGGAACAAGAAAAACAAAGAGGAAGGCATTATTAGTAACTACACAAATAAATACGTAAGTTGTGTTTACGGTGACTGATAAACAATCTCAATTAATTTGTCTGTGAATCAGAGCGCTGGTCAAAACAACAAACATGCAAGGAAGCATTTTTCACAGCACTTCCCATTTCTCCTCTGTGCTCCACCTATCCATCACAGCTAATAGAGCTGTAAGAATACATGCAGAACAACAGGAACTAGAAAGGTATTTTATGTCAAGTAATATTCTCTTACAATTGGTTGCCCACAAGTCTGCATGATTGAAATATATACAGGTGAAAATATTTTAGGCTGAAATGAAAGCTTCCTTTATACAAACAGGGAACAATTGGTCTTTTGTGTTCTGCTTTCTAAGGTCTTCAGTTTTATTCTAATGCTAAGAGAGAGCACATAGCATCTCACAGACTTTGTTATCTTAGTGAAAAAACAGAAAGTTTTGTATTGGCTTTTTACTTACAATGAAAGCTCATACTTACGTTGTAAAGGCCGGGTTTAGTTTAGCTCCAAGGTAGTAGGAGTACAGTATGAACATTCCAATCATAAATGCAAGAAATACCATAATAAAAAGGACCATAAACTTGAAGATGTCCTTAACAGTCCTCCCGAGTGAGATCTGCAAGGGCCCAAAACTCTCATTTGCAGGCAGGATATACGCGATCCGAGAGAAGCTGAGAACAACAGCAATGGCATAAAGGCCTTCAGATATTATCTGAGGATCGGATGGGAGCCATTTATCTCTAGCTGGAAGATACGAAATACAGGGGTTACTCATTTATCACAATGTTGAGGAATAAACCTTGATAGGATTTTTCCATTAACATGCCTGAATTTAGTTGAGACAAATAGTTGAAGAGTCTAATAGTTGCTGCTCTATTCCTATTTCATTTAAGTCACAAATGATGAATATAAGTTACATTACCTTCTGCTAGAAGAAAAGTGACTTGAAAAAACATGACATTTTCTCCTGCAGTTTGCATTTTAACCTGAACTAGAGAGTAACTAATTCCTTATTGCTTTTCTTAACATGCCTGTATTAGCTATCTTAACAAGCACTATGCTAGAGCTGGAAAATTTATTCCTATTTGTTGTTTTATTGATGGGAAGTTAAGTGTTGCCTGATGAACAATTTCATTTATTAGTCACACCAAGCTTTTGCTTTTTGCAGGATATAACCTAGTTCCCATAGTGATCATAAAGATTTTTGCCAATTACCTCAGAAGAAATAGGATTGTGGGTTTTACACATAATGTGCACAGAAACAATTGAGTTATAGAGAAATTCATAAGTTACTATGTGAATTCATGCACCATCTTAGCAGAGCAACACTGAATTAAAATGTGTTTCTTATCAAAATACCCTGTGTTTCTAAATGTGTATTTACATATGCACAAGTTCAGATTGGTTACATTGCAATTAAGGTAAGTAACAAAACCAGGTCTGCTGTTAAAATATATTGAAGCCCATAAAACACACCCTAAAATACACTGTCAGCAGCATTTCCTTGGGCTGCAAAAACAGATTCATCACACCTTTTTTGACAATTTCTGCACTGCAGTAAGTATTTAGTACTTTTATTCTACTTAGGCAGACCTTCACAGGGCTAGCATCCTTCCTTTAGGAGGAAATGCTGATAGATGTTTATGAATATGAATAACTATCAAATAACTGAACCAAAAAAAAGAGGAAAGAATCACATCAACGTTTTATCTGTTGTGCAATTAGCCAAGAATAAAATATAACTTCCAAATTTTTAAAATCAAGGGGGTCAAATTTAGCTCTAGGGTAAAGAGAGGCTTCTAAATGCATCCTTCAAGCTTTCCTATGTCCGGATCTGTTTTGCAGAAAAACTAAGCTCACCATAAGTAAAATATTCAATTTCTGGAGGAAGTGTGACCTCGGAGAGGTCGTTCTCCTCAATGTAGTTGTCCACATACTGTTGTGCTTTTGTGGCCTGAAGGAATGCCAGGAGCCTGGCTGTGAAAGCGGCAATGAAAATGGACAGCATCCCAAAATCCAGAACATTCCATAACTGCAAGATGTATTCCCTGGGTCCTTCCAGCCACAGCTCTTTGCATTCTGACCACATCATACCTGCAACAAGAAATGAAAAAGCACAGCAGTGTTTGCCAAACTGTTTTCATTTAAATTTCCTGAATTCTCCCATTTCATGGAAGTAGGTGATACCAGTGGAGCAAAAATTCACTTGCTTGCAGTATCACAGCATCATCATCCCCTTCACTAAGGTTATTCTCTCTTGGTTCAAAAGAGTTGATCAAATAGCAAGGTATTAATTGAGATTAATTAATGGAAATATGGTTCAGACATCACCACAGAGGGTAGAGTAGAGCCTTGACTTTGCAGTGAAAGTATTGTGGCCTAACAACAAAACTTCTGTAATTCCAAAGGAGGAAAAATAAAGTGTGGGGAAAAAATGTCCTCTTACTTTCTTTCCATTTACATTCCTAAACCACTTCTGAATCAGAGGGTTTAATTTTTCCATAGGAATACAACTACCCAACAACACAGATGATCAAATATAAAGGGCACAATTATACTATGGTTTTTCCACTCCACAGAATAAGATGCTTTTCAGCATAGAAAGTGGAATTTGGCTATGCGTAATTTGGTTTTCTTAATCAAACTTCTCCTCACAAGTTAATTTATGTGGATTTAATCCAGATCACAGCCTCATCATAACCTTGAGATGCAGTTATTGTGAATCAAGACTTTTTGCTTGATTCAAAGAGGTTTCTTAGGGAAAATAAAAACTCAACAAATAACAAAATCACAACCCCACAACCTTTTTCTTGTTTCCCTGGCTGTGTAATTCAGAGGGGCTGCTGCTGCCATCCCAACCACACACAGAGCAGTCATACATTGGCTTGGAAAATCCCAGTCCTTGCCTCCTGTCAAATAAAGAGGCTCCTTTCTGTGAGTATATGCTGGAACTCCCGAAAGGCAGCTTGCAAGGGATACTCATCTCCCTACCCTGACACAGTTTAAGATAAAGCAGTGCTTAAACCAGGAGATACAAATGATTCAAAATCTGTTCTACTGCCCTGTTACCTGCCCCACGGGTTTATCAGGGTTTATTAGCTGGTGCACACAGCAGCTGGATGAAAGTTTTGGGACTTGGGCTTCTCCCTTTCAGAATTTCTGTTTGCAGGAAAACAGGTGACAGGAAGGTGACGGGGCAGTATACCTACCAAGAACCCACACCATGATCAGCATTTCTGTCCAGGTGAACTGGGTGGTCTTCACCCTAAAGATCTGCTTGGGGTAATCAGTAACAGTGACATTCGGCAGCGTCGTTATGCCCTCAAATCTGTCTGAAGCATTGAACACCAGCAGGCCTAGGAAAATAATGAAGGATGCTGCATGTGCCACAAATTTCATAAATGGGCTTCGAAGAATTCTTCCAAGCTGCAAAGGCAGAATGAAAGCAGTCGCTCAGTTTTCTCAAAGAAACACCAGGCATTTCAGAAGCATAAATGGGCACTCGAGCTCAGGACAGTCAGAAACCTCATTCTTAAAGGATATTCTTCCAAGAGCACTCAGCTGTGGTGCTTTGCCATTCCAGACAAAAGCCTCCCATGAGAAACCTCTCGGAGCATGTTGTCCTGTTAGTGAGTGGTCATGTTATTCCATAAACTCTAGATGGCAATGTTTGAGGTGAAACACTCCAAGGAATTGCAAATGTACAATGGCAGTGACCAGAAAGAGTTTGTAAAGCGAGCCCAGGGAAAGATAAATTATTAAAATCTCCAACTCCAGCAAAACATTTTCCCTACCAACAAGAGTGTACTATTAGCTTGTCTATGACTACAGCTCTAGGAAAAATTAGTTGTTTTCTTATCTCTGGCTGCTATATTCCACCCACAGAACACATGTTCAGAGCTCTAAGTGCCAAAGTACCTGTGTCTATTAAAAATAATGACTGTTCCACAAAACAGACTAAGAAAAATAAGATCAGAAATATTGGTGATTTTTAAATAAATTCAGCAGGTTTAATTCACATCTGCACCTGGTAAAAGAACAAAACAGCAGCAGCAGCAGAGGCAGCCTGTCTGCACCAGAAGAGAGGACCAGATGCTTCCAGAAGACCACATGAGCTTTCTTATTTCAAGGAATTGTTTTCCTTGAAATTTGGGTCAGCTACTGTGAACTAAGCAAACCAGCACACATTAAACTGCATTTACTACCTGGGCAAACAATCCCAGGCTCCCTTCCTGCTCCTGACCTTTAGAAAGCATTTTGTAATTGCAATATCCAACAACTGACCTGAATGTATAGCGCTTTTATTTGACATGAGCACTGAGGAAAAACATCAGATGTTTCTGCTACTGGGAATTAGAGCTCAAGGACAAATGTCACTTTTCCATATTAGACACCAGCTAAAAATATATTAAGATGTTCCTATTATATGGAGCTGTGAGGAATATATTTACTAAAGATATTAATGGAAAGTGACATTTCAGAGGATAATGAGAATAACAATTACACTATTTTCATAAAGGTTTATCTTTAAAGTAAATAAATATTTAACCCAGAGAAAAGATCAGGTTCCCTTCAAATATGTAGATGAGAGAAACCTTGTCCTCTCTGAGATGAACTAAAAGAATGAAATATAAAAGAAACTCACATTTCTTTGCTTTACACTTGTTAAGGAAATAAAATTGAAAGACCACATTCAGCACAGGAGTAAATGTACTTCATTTTTTTTTTAAATGTTAATGCAACAGAGAAATCTGCCTTCATCTGATTTACCAAAGATCTATCAATCCACTTCATTTGCAAACAATTCACTTGCTACAGACTATCAAGATTTCAGAGAAACTGCTGTTCCTTTACTTGTGAGATCATCAGGAAAGGTGGGAGCACCCTTACACTTTCATATATTGTCAAAAAGATAAGAATTTACAGCTATGCTCCTTTACAAATATACCACACTACATGGTTAGAGTGATGCATTTAATTTAATTTCTGCTCCATGGTTCAGCTGGCAAACAGACCTCCTACGGCTGGGATAACAAATATTTTACTTAAGATTAAGTTCTGCATCAGTAAAGTCAACAGATGTTCTGCTAATGGTTTATATGGGAACAGCATGAGACCTTAAGATGCCACCAGAGGAGACTTAATAAAGAATCTGAGTGGTGACTTTCAAAAAATCCATGTTACTAATACAAATAAATTACACAGCAGAGACTGTGAGGTGAACACAACCTAGGGAAATTTTAAAAAGAAAAAAAAAGCTCTCAGAGAAGGTTATTTTTCTTTCCTTCAGCTTAACACTAATTTATATTCACACATCATCCTTGTGGTCCCCTCTTTACAGTGCAAATAATAAAAAAAAACCCCTTAGCATCTTTTGGCTCAAGATTAGAGATTGCTAAAAATATCATGAATTAGTTAAAATTTGGAAGCAGCAGAAATTGCACGTTGACTGCCAGAAAAGGAAAAGCAGCTCCCAGAACAGCACAAGACACATAATTTATAAAATTCAGTACCCTGCTACATGGTGCAATCCAATAACCAATGGCTAGAAAGGGAAGGCCCAATGCCACAACCAGCACAACCAGACACTTGATAGCTATGGTCTGCTCCCGTAATCCTGAGAGGTTTTCATACCAGATTGTCAGTAGCTGTTGCTGACAGTTTGGATGGGCCACAAACTGCAAAGAAAAAAGAAAGAAAAACCAAGACATGCTGTCATTAATAAGAAGAGTTACATAACTGCTACGCGCACAATCGTGATCACCTTAAGGTCTAAATTAACAGCAGATATTTAAGAACCATGTTTTTTTCTCATTTCCTTTAAAACAAAGGTTAGTTAATAAAGAAGAAACTGCCACATCGCAAGAGCATGTGGGACACCAGTTAAGTACAAGGGTGAGCAGCCTGGTTTTCATAGCAGTTTGAAGAAATCTGGTAATACACTTGTCAATGACTAGTAAATGAGAATAAAGAAGGCTAGGTGTTTCACAGAAAAGGGTTTGAAAATAAATCTGATAACTGATAATTTATGTTGGGTTAAGAGTGAGATTTGATATCAGTTGGTTATACTCTGGAAAAAAGAATTAAAATACTGTAAACCTTGGATACCCATTTTATTATCCCTTGTACTCTGCAGAGATCATTATGTACTATATACACTGTTGTCTGCCAGGTCTTGCTTGCAAAACTCTATTAAATATTCCAAATCTCATTAAAAAGTGCATAGAGTAGTACAACAGGACAGACTTCTTAAAGAAAATCAAATTAAATCATTGGCAATGAAAACAGGGAACCTTAAACCTCTTGAGAAGAGCAATCTGAAACTGCTGCATGAACTTTAAAAAGGGAGGCAATCTTCATACTTTAATCTACTTTGCTGTGAAATTAAAGTCCCTCAGCATTTTGGTGTGTGATGCATTAAGCAGTTACTTCACATATTAATGCAGTTTGTACATAAATTGGAGGGGCTAAGAGAAATAAATAAAGAGATTGTAAAAAAGTCCTTTAAGAAATTAATGTCGACGCAAACTGCTTCTGTTCTTTTTATTAGGCTGTCACCTTTGAAGCTTATGCACCATAAAACTGCCAGCCTGGCCCATTTGAGAAGAAGAGATTGGGTTTTTGTGTGTTTGTGCATTCTGACATATGCCCCCAGCCTCTTCTTTTGCTAAGATAAATTTCATTGTCAACTCAGGACATCAAAGGGACAAATCCCACAGCAGATTAACTGTGGACAAAGGCAGGAAAGTAAATAATTATTTCAAATTACAAAGACATTTTTAAAATCAGGCTTAAAACTGTAGGGAAGAGGAGGGAAGAAACACCCAGATCATTCCTTCTCTTACCACAGGGAATGGAAAGAAACAGTAAAGGAGCTTTAAGGAAGTTTACCCAGGGCTGAGAATCAGCCCACGGGCCCTGTGACACCTCATCCAGAGCTCTATGCTGGTTTATTCCCCTGCTCTATCAACATTTTGATCTGACACTAAGAGGAGATCTGCTATAATGTAAAAAAAAAAAAAAGGGAAGATTTAGTGAATAAGATGCCAAGGGTTATGGGCAAGTTCTTCTCTGGCAGTGAGTCTAAAGGCTCTTGAGAGCATCTTAGCAACTTATTTAACTGCTGGCAACTGCACAACGTGCACCACTTCCAAGCCCTAGGAGCGAGTTGTGTCACTTCTCATCCGTAAAAGCTCTGAAATTCATCCTTCCTCTCTCGGTCTCTACTCAAATACTTCAGCTTATGATTACATTGGTCTTATTTTCAGCAACCTTAAACTATGCCCACCCCTGCTGCATGTGTGTCTGTATTACCTGTATTTGCCTGCAGCTTCGTCTCCTCCAAGGCCAGCAGGTTCCCATCACACTTTACCTACTGCTCACATCATCCCACAACCTTGTTCTTCCTGCATTTCTCCTCTCATTCTGTTTTCCATGCAGTTTCTCACTTTTCGCTACATATGTTGAACTCATTATCACATGTATCTAATACTTTCAGCTCCAATCCTAACTCAAGTGAACAAAAATGATGCATGAGGACAGTATCTGGTCACTAAAAGAAAAAGATATCCCAATTTTAATGTAGCTACTTTTCCAAGCATAACTGACAGTAATACTTCTGATGCTTTCAGTTTCATGACCGTGCACCAAGTCATCAGTATGTAAATATTTTTCTGTATGACTCAGAGTGATTATGTTATTTATTTCTACCATCATAATGGCTGGGTTTAGATGGAGCAAGAACAAATCCTGGCACACTCTGATACACAAGCACACAACATACAAAGAGAATTTTGCATCTTCTTTCTCATCTATCAATTCAAAACTTCAGGGTTTGAAAGGTAACTCCTATGATTTTATTCCAGCTCTTATTGATCTCACTTGGAAATTCCGTCCCGATTTTTATCTCAGTAAGAACTGCAGATTAGTTGGGCCAGTGTCAGCTCTTCTCTGGAATTTTGTTGGCAATCTAAAGACAGAGTTGAGACACAAAACTAAAAGCATTACTACAGCAGTAATTCAGCATACAGAGCAAGACTAACTTTTTTTTCCCCCCTTAATTCCCTTAGTCCTTCTCGATCGGGGCTGCAATTTCAGTCTGAACCTTAGCTTCAAAATCACATCATATTTAAAAGATGGGCTCCACTTCACTGCAGTACCTACGGCATTAAGTGCAAGAGTTCCATTACTAATAGAATTAAAAACTCCCTTTCCCTAGCAGTGAAGTTCTGAGCACATTTGCTACTTGTGGTATGTTTTTTCCTGCCTCTCCTCCCTCTGGAAAGGGCATGCAGCTCATTAACTATTTCATGGACCTGCTGCTCTGTTTGGCTGCACTGCTGGCAACAAGGAGCTGACCTTGATGTACCTGACCCAGAAGCACAGCTAGAAATACGGAAAGCTAAGGAAATAGGCCACATCCTTGTCTGCTTCCTATGGTTAGAGGATTGAAATAATCTCATGTGGACTTCCCACATCTGAATCTGTTCCAGTCAGGATATCAATAGAATCTGTCACAGCTCTGATGGAGCACATCCCAGCATCGAAGAGCCCCCATGGCAGAGGCATTTCCATCCTTGCCATGTGCTCTGTAATGGCCACTTACAGGGAACTGCACATGTATGAATATGGTAACAAGTCTGCACCATCTATTTCCTCCCACCAAGATCATTCCTCTTGTAGGTTCTGAACTGTATTTGTCACGAACTGGAGCCAGCACTCTGAGTTTCTCTCTTGCAAGAGAAGAGAACAAGTTTGCTGTGAGGAATTCTCTCTTTTTTTTTTTTTTCCACTATTTAGATTTCTGTTATTCTAACAGATCTGTGTGGCCCTTTGCTCAGCAGTGAATTTCATCAGTGACAACAAACTCATAAAAGAAAACCATTGCCTTCAGTGTGAAAGCTGAGACACAAGCCTCAGCAAAGTTTTGCTACACATTAAACTGCAATAGCATAAAGAATGTGTAGGATATTTAGACATTACAGCATGCTTACGCACTTCGATTTTTTTCCCCCTGCTCCAGTCTTTTAAATTAATTTAACGCTTGTACATATTTACCTTGATTTTTGGTAATTAATATGCATTTATCTGCTGTAGACCAATTCTCTACTGGAAATGATGATTTGCTGCTTGGGATCTGTGTTTACAATTTTTGCTATCAATATTTTGGGGCCATCATAAACACCAGCAATCCCCAGTTGTTCTGGCAGGGCGCTCACGATTCGTTTTATATGGCAGATTGGCTCAAGAGGTGGCCACAGAACACAGGGTTATTTATTCTGAGAGACACAAGGCTTCTTGTGGAGATGATGAAACAATAATGGCTGTAAGGAATGGAAGTGATGCTAATCACGTAAATAGGTAGCTGTAAATAATACATAGGCACTGCTGTATTTCCTGGCTCGTCTCACAACAGGACACAGTATTAACTATTTTCTGTGCTGGGCTGGTGTGGGATCTTGAGGAGAACAACACAGAAGTAAGAAAACTGCTACAACTAAAGGATATGTATTTATGTCAAGTATGTGATGCACAGCTCCATTTTTCAACGCATAACATTAATTCACAAAATACAAACCACTTTGAGAAAGGCATCCACTGAAAACACTTTGCAAAACACCAATAAACACAGGTACAAAGATGAAGAACTGAAACGAATTGATCAAGCAGCCACAGATATATTTCATGCATTTCCAGGGCTGAGTTTTAAAATACTTTTTAAAGGAACAAACATGGTAAATCAAGTGGAATTTCTCACTAGGACACACAGTTGCAGATGAGCTATTTATGGGTTGAAACCAACACTTTCACCAACACAGCCTTCTCTTTGGATCAGGTATTATTGCATCAACTGACAGGAAGACGCAGCCTGAGTGCCACTGAGTGAAAATCTGGCTCTACTGAAATACCTTTTGGATTAATCAGGAGAAGGACCTGACCAACTGCGCAAAGCCTTTGTAGCGCACCTGATTTATGTCATTAAAATCTCCTGCCACTTCTCAGCGGTGGGAAGTAGATTAAACTAAACTCCTTCATTACAGTCCCCTTCTGCCTTGTGAGAGTCTTGATTACTCACACCACGCCTCAGTTGTGCGTCTGACCACGGGTTCACAGCACCTGCAGAAGGAGGAGGTGGCACTGCCCTCCTGCCACAGCGCCTGAGAGCCGCGAGGAGTTACCTTTTTGACTTCGTACTTAATGGCCAGCTTCACACGGCTCAGCGACGCTCGGTGCCTCTGCGCTTCCACCGGCTCCGCGTTCAAATCCCCGTTCAGAATGGCCTCCACCTCTTCCGAGTCCCGGCACAGATCCAGGACACCAACCACGAAGTCCTTGCACTGCATGGACAGCTTGCGGTAGTCGTTCTGGAACAGAAGGGGGGCAGAAAATGGCCCGTGACAATCGTGCTTAGGAGGCAATGGCAAGGAAAAAAGGACCTGTACAAGTTGCTAAAAATAGAGTGTTCGATTTTTACTGTGTCAAGTTTGGAGTTTATAAGACACTACAGAATTTTCGTAGAGCAGAATCGTTCATTCTCTGACACAAGGTGAACACCTAACAGCAGCTGTTTAATGGAGCATGGGAACATGACATAGTAGTGTGATGAAAATAACCTGGATGGGCAACAAGGGGCAGCTGAAAATGTAAGAATTGCACAAACAAAGCAGGACCAGAACTATCAAAAAAGTAACCTCACTCTTGTAAAAACTTCGCTGACAACTAATGAAATAATTGCCTCCCAGGCTACAAATATATTTCAGCTCTTTCTACACTGTTGAAGTAGCTGATTACTTATTACTCTGATGTACACCAGATACATTTCCCGCTTTTTCTTTTTCCACTCTCTGCTTCCCACTTTCCCTTGGAACTTCTCACACCCAACAACTGATACGGTGGGCTACAAGTAACTGCAGGACAAACTTGGACACCAACGTTGTGGGCAAAATACCCCCAAATTTCCTATAAGAGTGCTCTGGAAAGAACAGGAGAATTCATCTTCCATACCTGTTCAGAGTCTTTCCGAGGACTATTATATATGTCAACATCCAATATTTGCATCTCTCTAATCTCTTTCCTCCTCTGACAGAACATTTGTGGCTGCATTTCAGAATTTTTAGCTAACTTTGCAAAGCATGCATGTCTGAATCTTAGCTTGTACTTTTGTTTATACCTGTAAATGTCTCCCACCACCTCTGTGACATTGCCTATAAACTCTTATCTTGATCTCTGCTTCAGCAGAAACCTTGGTCTTCATTTTTGTGTCCATGTCCCCTCAGATTTCTAGAACTTCCATATCTGAGTTGCAGCCTCCAATTTCCTCACATGAGGCTACAGCTGGAGGAGGAAACTTGACTTCATCTGCCAATTTTACCTTCAGTGCCCAACTACAAACAGCACAGCCACCTTTTTCAATTACTCCACAGCTTTTCTTCACTTTTTTATCCCCATCAGGCCACCAAAACACGAGTTGGAGCCCTCTGCCTCTCCATTTTTGTGTGTTTTACTGTTCATTTCCAGACACTGCCTTTTCAAAATCACTTTTTGAGGGTACAGATTTTCCCTTAGAGGTGCCTGTCTGCTCAAAAATGCTTCCTTACTGCTTCTGCCCATTTCGGGAAAATGATTTTCTCATTTAATCTCTTTTTTTTTTCTGAAACCCTGACTTTTTCCTCCTTTCCTAAGTAATTTTTCCTCCTCATACTGGAAGTTTTGCTCAATTTTCAACTTAGCATCTATATAATGGGACAGAGAAACTAATGTGCTCTCAAGTAGTTTCAAATTATTTTGGGAAATGATGGGAAAAGAGGCTGCATAGGGTAAGTGCAAGAATCAGCCATCAATCCCATAGGTCTGATTCAGATATGAATCAAAATGAAACATTACTGGAGACAAACAAATACTCCTAGAAGTTGTGTTATTACACAAGACTAACATCCCCGATACAGACTTGGAAACGACCAGTCCTAATCATAGACCTTAAACAGGATCCTGTTATTTCCTTTGGTCATAGAGGACAAATTAATTCAGTTGTCAGTGAAGCAACAGGATGTAAGGTTATTTTAGATTTGTTTTTGGTAACCAAGGAGAACAGGACAGAAGAGCCAATTATAAAAATAATACTGGGATGCGTGATCAAATTCAGTGAAGGGCTAAGCAAGCTCATGTATGACCAAGATTTAGGACTTTGAAAAAGGCAAAGTCTCATAAAAAAGTTAATCAAGGGAGTGAAATATACTTGCAAGCATGGAGGTCTGAATGCAGATAAAGCTTTTAAGTGAAATGTGATTAGATCTGAGACACTCCAAAGATAAAAACCTTGCAAAGGGAGACTCCAGGATGGTGGCTAGAATAGCAGCAGTCCAAAAAAAAAAAAAACCAACAAAGAGGAACAGTCTTTCATGACGGCATAGTCAGGAAAGAGCTGCATCACCAAGGCCAAAACTCTAAGTATAAACTGCTAGATTTCAGGTTATGGAGAATATTAAACAAAGCACAAAGAGATAAGACAATGTAAAATGAAGGTGGGGATTTTATTCACCGAAGACAAAGGAGCGACTGAAGACAACCTAAGAAGGCTAAAAACAATACCATGCCTTCACTCTACTGAAGTCCTACGTTGTTTATATTGTTTCCACAACAAAATTCTTATCGGTGAGAACTCGAACACTCTTCCTTAAACATCCCATTTCAAGCAAGAGGTGCTTACACGTTTCACTACAGCTAAAGGAAGTATTTACTGAAGGAGATGGCTGAGCAAAAACCATGCTAATCATCAGACACAGCTTAACACATTCAACAGGAATAAGACCGATAGCCAACTTTTCTCTAACACTTTAAAGTAGCTGTAAATCCACTATTCAAAGTGCATGGGAGGATACACTTACTGCAGTGACTTCATTAATAACTGAACATAACATAACAACATAACTAAAAGAGAAACTGCATTCTTTCTCACCTGAATTTGCAGGCACTTTTAACTTTACCAGGAAAAAAAAGACATATTTGGTTTAGTATTATTTGTATCTATCCTACGGTCAAAAGTGGTATCTTATTAAGGTTTAATAAAGTTTAGTTTAAATGCTTTTGTATTATTCAAGTGCTTTATGACATAACACAACCCAAATTTTGTCCTTGTATGAATGAACGTGGGCTGTCCAACTGCAAGGAGAGGCTTCAATTACAAAGTGTTTTCTCATTCTTTTGCTAATTGTGAAGAAATAGAAGAAGAAATAGTGGATTTCTAATAGTTAGGAAATAACAAGGGTTATTTCCATGTTTTGCATGTTTGCTTACTACAAAAGAATTACCCAGATTTCTTCTAACAGCAGTAGAATAACAGTAGAGACATGAATAACGTTTCTTGATTGGTAGTTACACCACCTGACTATAAAAGTTATGCTTATTGCCAGACAAGATTAACAATATAATGGATGAGGTTTTATTCTGTCAAATTTGAGGATTAAATACAGCCTACATTACTCACAAATGCTGTTGTGAGAACTGAAAACCAGTATGTGCATTCTTAATATCCCACTCTGGCTTTGAATCTTATAGCAGGAAAACTTGTCAGATTTCCCTCTCCAGGTCTTTATTTACCTACGTATTAGCAAACCAAATGTATCTCCATCTATCTGATTGCTTTACAGGATTAAACAGACAAACACTACCCGATTCTCAAACAACCTTTTACCTCTAGGGTGTTGTGTGAATTATCATAAATTTCAGTCTGTGGTGCCAGTCATCCAAATCACCTATGCTCACTCTTGACAACATACAAATGAAGCCACCAGATCACCACTAACAGTTGCACAAACATCTTTGTAACATCAAAAAATATCAGCCCACACCCTGCGTTTCCCAGGTTCTGCAGCTGACTCCAGCACACAAAGGACAACTGATGACTACTGGAATTGCAAAGCTGTGTCTCACGAGCAGTTTCGGAGGACTCTGGCACACATCAAGAGCTGGATCTCAGCCTGCCCAACTCTGCGTGTTCTGTTCTCACTCATAACATCAAGCACTGCCTTGGGAGTTAATCTAGAGCCTTCACAAAGAACGTATCGGTCTGTGTGCGAAGAACGAAGCACATGAACAGGAAACCTTCGGCTGATTTCACACGAGATTTGTAACTACTGCAAAGGAAATTTATACCGAGCAATCACGTGCAGTCAAACAAAATGTAGGGATCTGTGCTTTGTCACAGGAGCCACGCTCCTGTAAGCACCAAAGTTCATGAGTAATGCACTACTAATTCACAGTCATTATACGGAATCCTAAATTTATGTTATTATCTGGTAAATGGCCACTCTGAAATCACGTATATGGTGAGTTTGCAACATGTAACTGTATGTGCAAATCAAGCACATAATTGCACTAATGGTTATGGATCTGGGCCCTGTCCTTTCAAAAGCGGGGCCTAAACCTAGATCAAGCTTGAACACTCTTTGTTAGTCCAGCTGAGATAACACTATGCAAATTTACTTGGAACACTGACAGATTCTGCTTTTAGATGCACGTCCACATCTTCCGTTGGTTCAGTAGGAGCTTTTAGCAAAACTGGGAACAGGGACTCATCCTATAGAAAGCAGGACTACAACCTTTTTGATCCTTGCCAGCGCAATTTCAGCTGGGAGAACTGAGCTTGCTTACACAGGACAGGATTTAGTTGAAAGCTGGTATAAAGAGATAACCATGGGGCTTTTTAGCTACCTTGTCTTCTCTCTTCCTTTGGTGACTCCAAAGGAAAGTTCCATCAGCTGTTCCGACTGCCAGAAATCGTCTCTTCCCTAGGCAGTACCAGCTTTAAAGTTCTCAGGGAGGAGGGTGAATATCAATTAACTTTAGTAACCCAACCCTGCCATTTCCCAAGCCAAGCCGCTGTGGCCAGGGTCTGCTAAAAATAGGAGAACAGGAAAACATAAAAATTGGGAATATTTGAATTGCAAAGTATTTTGTGGTGCTACTGGACAGGGAAAGATAATTCTCCAGCTATGGTAATGGTTACTTATTTATATTAAGACAAGATGCAGTTCCAGTTTTTACGATTTGGTAGCAGTCTTGACTGAGATCAAACTGAAATTTCTGATGTCATCTGAAATCCTGCAGTCAGTCCCTGGAATTAGGAGACTAGGGGGACTAGGAATGCCAAGTAAAGTAAGAGAAATACTGTACTCTCTGCCCTGGTCATGACAGAACTGAATGGAAGAATTCATGGGAAGAAGACAAGTGGATGCAAAGATCAAAAAGGAGCAAAAGCGTCAAGAAGAAATAAGTAAAATAGATGAGGAAGAGCAAAAGGACAAACAGCAGGTTGAAACAAGGATTTCACAAATGGAAGTAAGGAAGCTTGAAGATGAAAGGCGTAGAGTGAAATGGTCTTTAGGGCTCCAGTTTCCTCATCTATTTTTCTTCATTTTCAATACTTTTTTTTGGCTATGTGTCTTGCATCTTCTGAGAAAAAATCAGGGTTCTGTGGTTTCTTTGAATCCTTTCTCCTTACTTCTAAAGGGGGAAAAAACCCCAAAAAACCTAAAAATCAGTGTAATTAATCAGGTTTTCTTTAATATTCATGGGGAACTGACTGTCATGAATGAATGGCCTAACTCACCTTCCCACATTTCCAATTCACTTGTGCAAACCCTGGTTTGTGCATTAGGATTTCTTAGTGTAAATGATAAGCAAGAGAGGCAGACTGGACTTTGCATATGCAATGGATGTTAGGTTCAATTTAACAAGCATTTAGCAGGAAACTTGGCCCTCAGGTGTTTTTAAACAGGTTCAACCTATGTTCTTTCTCTGTGGGAAAACCATCCAGAACAGTATTTTCTGCAGGAGTGCTCTGCATCCTGGAAGCGGAGCACACACAGGAAACATTGTGGGCCTTAATATTCCATAGATACTGAGAATAAATCATGATTTAAACAGATTTGTCCATTTTTTTGTTGTGAGAGAGATGAAGTATTTTGCCCATTTTTCTCCACCCTGAAACAATCCTGCTCAGTGCTGTGCTACAGATTGAATTTGAGTGGAATACTCGAGCATTTCCAGTGATGATCCTGGAGGAGAGTGCAGCAGAAGTCTGCAGGAATGCAAATGCTGGATTAGAAGCCTTCTCCTCTGGGATGTGACAAAGCACACAAGTTATCAGCCAAACACATTCACATGACACAGCTATTGGAAAGAAAGCACTGAAAAGGCATTTACAGATGGGAGGGACTCCAGGAAAACACTCACCTCTCCTACCAGGCTTGATAGAAACAGAAGGAAAAAAAGGAGATGTGACGTCAATGAGGAGAGTAATTATTTCACTGGAATGTTTTGATGTTGATGAGATGCTGGAATTTCCATGCCAGCAAGGAGTCAGGAACAATTTTTACTGTAGGTGCCAAAACTGAATCATCTCATACACCTGGCAAGGTTAGTAGCCATGTAAGTGCTATCCAAAAATACTGAAATCTGTGAAAACAGTGAATTTCTCGGGGTTTTAGGCACTCCAAAGTAGCGGGGAATTACCATTTTAAAAACTGAAATAATTTTTTAAAGTTCTGGTTTGAAATGAGAAGCCAAATCAAAATCTTCATCTTTTCTCTTCCAAAATTTCAAGCTACTTTTTTTCTGATGAAATTTGTATGCATGGTATTAGTTCCTATGATAGAGGAGTCTCCCATGAATTTCTATTTTTACTGAAATTTTTCTATGCAGTTCTAATCATCTACATCCTTGCCTAACAAAAACACAATGCAGCTTGCCCTAATTTAGCTTTTGGTGGCAGGATACCTTTTCATCCGAGGAAAAAGAAAAATCTGACATTTTTCCCTGAATAAATACATCGAGGACGTATTCAATTAATTTGCCAGATTACACAATACATAGCATGGTATGAGCGAGTTCCTTCAGTAAAGAAAGAGGAGGAAGGGTTTAACTTTTCATTTGACTTTTCATTTCGTTAGTGTTATAATCCTTCTCACCACTGAAAAAATTTAAATTATACTTTAACTCACTCAGCTGAATCTGGACCTATTCTTTCTCAGGAGTTTTCTTCCTCTTCTTTCTTCCTAAAATTTCACTTTATTAATTTCTGCCTGTCTTTCTCCAGGTTGTTGTATATTCCTTCTGAGTACTGCACAGGGTGAGCAGCGCTTGCTGTTGTTTGGAGAGGCTATTGCATTTTTTGTCTCTCTCAGATCATTTTTGAAGATATTAAACAAGCAAGTGGTACCCAACACTGGCCTTGCAGAACCCCAATAAATTTGCTGTCACACCCAGAGACAATGCTGTGAATACCACTACTCACTGAGAGCAATCTGTCATTCCCCAGGCTGAGCTTTTCTCATTACAAGCAGTCTACTGGGATTTGATTTTTTTGTGGGGTTTGGCTGCAGGGGGAGAAAGGTGGACAAGAGGAAAGGCGGCTGTTATGGTCCTTTTCAAGGTATCCAACAGAACTGAAAAATCATTAAGAAAAGCAGTGGGCAACAGTTAACTAAGCCATTAATTGTCTGAGGGAGAAGCCGAAATATATAAAGTCAGGGCACTGATATACAAAACCAGATACAGCTGAAAACCAGGTAAAAGGACCAACATCTGTAAGCAGTCTAACAGCTGGTTTTGAACACGTGGCATTCCTAAAAAGTGCATCCAAAAAAATCCACTTTGGGTATTCTTAACAATTTTGGAGACATCAGTCAAAATCAGTACAAATTAAAAAGAAGGAATAAGGTCAGTGCTGCAGTACCCTCAAAAAAAGCAAAACATTTCTGCTTTTTGCGCTTCTATTACTCAGCATTTGTAACTAAGAGCAATCCTTGTGTGCTGCAGCAACCAGAATTGCTTTCCATCTGCTGCAAGGTTATCAGAATGCACGCTTTTTCCAGTTTCCAATTTTTCCAATTTTCTCTGAACACAGCAGGTGCAAAACCAATTCCATTTCATTAAAAAATCCTTTTAAAGGCTTATGTATCAAGAATAAAAGAGACAATAAGATGAAAGTATTTGTAATTGAAAAAGTAAAGGCACAGGGAATCATTTCAGCATCTAAGGACAACATGAAGTAGCAGCGACTTTAAAACAACGACAAAGACAGAGAAACACAAAAACACCATTACCTTGAATTCTTTTTCAATGTTGGCCAACTTGGCAAGTTCATTGCTGAGTTCTAGAGCAGTGAGCACTGGATCTTCACTGGAGAGGGACAGATAAGCCGGACTGGCCAGTCCTTTGTACGCATTTATTCTTGACCTAGAGTGACTGAAAGAATCATGTTTTTGCTTCTCTGTACAGTCATTACATTTGCAGAAATAATCATGAGGTCTTTCTATCCTTGCTCCTTTCATCAACAGCATGTGCACGACTTCGTATTTTTGGCAGTGGGCAGCTAAAATTATGGGAGTGATGTCTGGAGAAAAGCGGGTACCGTCTTCGTCATAGGAATAAAAATCATCATCCTGGAGCTCCTGCTCACAGGGGCTCAGAGTCAGTCGCTTATTTACTGAAAACCCAGGATGATTCAAAATTGCTTCCACTATCCTAATGTAACCCTTGCTGATTGCGAGCAGCAGGGCATCTCCAATCCGTGCCAAGTTCTCTTTCTTTAACAGAAGTTCTGTCACTTCCAAATGTTCATTCCCTACAGCAAGCTGCAAGGCGTTTTGGCCCATGTAGTCAACGCAGTTGACATTCAGTGTCTTTGACTCCTCCAGCATTTTGCGCACCACGGGGATGTTCCCGTACTCGGCAGCATCCAGGAATCGCTCCTCCTCGGCCGTCAGGCTCGTGCCCCTGTTGTTGAACATGAAGGCCGGGCCCCTAATGGCCTGTCGCCTTCCCTTCTCCCTCATCATGGTCATCCGCCTCAGGGACGGGCTCTCTTCGATGTACCTAAGGAGAAAACAGGGAAAAGGTGACAGAGTTTCACTACGGTGGTAATTTGTAACTTCCAATCCCGTGCCTAAAACAACTTATTTTGTCCTTTGTCCTTTGCCCATCTACTGACAAGCAGTATCCTGGTACTGGGATCACTCTTGCTTGTCTGCAGTCTAAAGGCACTTAGAGGTCCAATGCCTCAGGCCATTGCTGTTCTCTTAGCATGGTCAAGATTTATTAGCATTTTAAAATTTTTTTTTTAAGACATCACTCATCTTCAGAAATCCCTCCCAGCTCACTTAGCACATATGTAAAATGAAAACACACCTACTATTCTACTTCCAGTAGTAATTAATTATTATCCACCACAAGCATTCAAGCTGATGGTATAAGTAAGGCAATACTTAATGCTTACCATGTTGTAGATCACATAAAAGTGAGGTGAAAACACATTTTCTTCAGGATGTCTTGCCAAGCAACACATGGTGAAGCCTGATCTCACAGCTTCTGGTGTTTACTACTAGAAAGGTTAAACCTGGAAGCTTCTACTCACAAGTCACTTTGGTCAAATTACAAATTTTTGGAAAACAATAGTACATACACACTCAGCAGACTTTCTTCAACTAAACTGCTCACAGGTTCCAGACACCAGGAGTCATCCAGTATAAACTGGGATCAGCTCTCACTCCAGTGGGCTCCTGCAATGCTGTGGGTTGTGCCGGGCCTGTTTCTGCAACACCTATTTCAGGAGCTGAGAGGGTCTGCGTATACATTCTTGTACCATAATAAAAAAAATGGGAAAGTCAAAGAGTTAATGAATGAAAATTGGGATAACAGGCTGCACTGGAAAGAGGAAGCCTAGGTGTTGGAAAGTGAGATGGTTTAAAGGAAACTGAGAACCAGGGAACCTATGAACTCTCCACAGAAACCATTTGCAAAAGCAGAAAGAGAGAGGAAAGAGAAGGGTAACAGGTGAAAAGAATGGGTGAGCAAGCTAATTTGGCAAACACAGAAACTGGAATTATGAACCAGTGAAGGTACTGGCTGAGAGAACAGGCAGATTGGATGCTGAGCTGGATCTAGCAAGGCAAGGAAACTAGAGAGGGACAGGGAGGTTCAGAGCAGTGGGACTGGATAGAAATTGCAAGGAAAAGGGACCTAGGATGAGAGGCTGAGGAGCAGACACTGCCTAGCTGGAGGAAACAGCAGCAGGAGACAACTGCCTGGCAAGGTCTGAAACAACAGAATGGATGGGATCAGGCTAAAGGAGTCATAGCTGGGGGAAGAACAGAAGCATTTGTGCTTGCCAGAGCAGAGGCCAAAGGCCTGAAAATGTACTCAGGATAACCTAACCTTGCTTCAGCATCATCTGCACATAAATATGAAACCAGCCAGCAATCTCCCTTTCCTTTTCTAGTCCAGCTCAATTGTGAGAAAGGCAGCCTCCAGCTGCTATCAGTTAATCCAGTAGCTCAAGGGATAGAGATCACTTGAGATGATTTGATGGGCACGGAGACACCACGTGCTGCTGATAAACAATATAATTTAATGGAGGGTGTGCTTTGAATACATATAACACACTATATATATATATATATCTCTATATAGATCTATCTATATATATATATGTACACTACATAGAGACAAAGATGCCTTTTAAGTCCCAAATTTGTTTCTTAGGTCCTGCGTGCCTCTCTTCCTCATCTTTACAAAAAGAACAGTTGGCTCCCATTGTACAGGAGCATTGTGAAAATTAATTTTTTTCACTTTGCTGAAAAACTCAGACACAGGAGTAAAAGGCCAGACAGAAAAACTGAAGAGGAAATTAATCCTTCTACCCTCAGTGCATTAGAAGAGATGTGAGTCCATGTAATGAATGCCAAGGGCAAACCAAAATATTAAATAGCCCTTTTTAAGCAAACCCTGTCAGTCTGCAAAAAGGACAGAGTCAAGGGGAAAATGCCACACGCCCCTTTGGGCACGCAAGGGCTCTGCATTAAAGTGGACACAGTAGCACCTCCATGGGCACCTTCAAAAAGTAAATATCCTAACTGGAGCAGGTTCAAATCCACAGACAGAAACAGCCTCCTAAGTGCTGGTGGGGGTTGTTCTTTGTGGGTGTGATCTTGCAACGATGAGCTTTGCTCTGTTAACACTGCACAAAATACGCCCGCTGCCATCACTGGGTGCAGCGCTGTCAGCCCTAGGAGTTTTCCCTGGGCATAACTAATTCCATTCAGGTTGCAAGGATACGCCTGCCCTTCCAGCTGTCTGCGTCAGTTGTAATAAATTCAGCAAAATGTAAAATCTTAACCACTTTATCACAGCTACAAACATCCTAAAACCCAGTCCAAGCCCTGAGCATTTCAGTGAACACAAATGGGCAGCTCAGCTGCACAGCAAGTGGAGAGGCTGTGATACTCATTAGCAAGGGCAGGTCTCTCCTGGGATGAAGCTTTCGATCTTTTTACCTTTTTATCTGTGGCTGGCATTTCTGGACTACCTGAAATAGCCTGAGTGGCACTGCAGTATAAGCAATGCTAACTACTATTTACTTTTCGAAAGATGTGGCAGAACTGCCTTGGCAAACATGACATGATCCATTCTTTCTTTTTTTTTTTTTTTTTCCCACTTCTGTACTGTTGTCTTTAAATCTATAAAAAAGGCTGCATAACAGAGAGGATTTGTAACTCTGTTAAACACAGAATTG
Organism: Cnemophilus loriae; assembly: GCA_013397755.1. Taxonomy (NCBI): domain Eukaryota; kingdom Metazoa; phylum Chordata; class Aves; order Passeriformes; family Corvidae; genus Cnemophilus; species Cnemophilus loriae. The sequence continues at coordinate 462,738 of VZTF01006178.1, forward strand.
ATTTAATGTCTTAAACCTCAGGCACATTTTCCACTTAGGAGTACTCAGAAATAAAGATTTGAGCCCAGAGTGCACATTGTGAACAGCCACGGTGCGCTGCTATCTTATTCCCCAACAAAATCAGAAGTAAAACCAGATACATTGTCTTCTCATAGTTTCTTTTCAAACAAGATCTTATTGCCTGTTATGCTGTTACACTTCCACTCTTCCTCCACATCCAAAATCACACAGGTACAGAAATGTAGTGTTTACTGTAATGTTATGGAGAAAAAAAATTATAGCTATTAAAAATGTAACAAAGACAAAACAAATTGACTCATGCTGACTTCTTCCTTCAAGAAGACTCTAAACTGCCACTTGGAATCTCATTTATCTTTTATGAAAGACACAATACATTTGTCCTTATAGATTCCGTTTAATTTTTCAGCATGTTTTGAAATACAACATTTATTTTCATTTTATCTACCTTCCTTTCAAACTCCACTATCTGGGTGATCACTGAGGTGATTCATCTGACTTCTGTGGAGAGACACACATCCTTTCAAAAGTGTCCTTTCAAGAGTGGCTTCCTAATAAGGAAGATATCCTTAACTGTAAACCTTGTGACAGAAATGATGTGTCTGAAGTGACTGCAATATCTTCTCAAAATAAAGATGCACGATGTTTGGTATTTTAATGACTAAAATATTGTCAAGACATCCCCAAAAAAATGAAAAGCAAAAAATCTTGTGCAGCACCACAGGGCCATAAGGCTGTTGTGTTCATCCACACCTCTCCCCTCTTTTCTTCCACTTTTCCCTCAGCAAATTCAAAGACCTTGAAGCCAGTGTAGCTCTGGTTGGAGTAATGCATGCAAGAAGAATCCAGTACAAGGTCTCCTATTTTGTTCTGCTCTCCTTTTCTTACATCTAATATTTTTAGCTATCCCAAAGTATGAATAAAATAGTTAGAATTTTAGTTTTAAGTGTTTGACCATTTTCAGCATATCTTATATGTATTATTTGCCATCTGAAATAATCGACCCAGCAAAATCTCAAGTTGCATCTCTTAACATCATTAGACTGGCTTAAAAATATGATTAGAATAGAACTAAGTGAGCATTAATTACTTGTGTTCCATTTCCAAAGCCTTTAAAGTTCAGATACTCAGCCTTGTCTCTGTAAGGTGCTGACAACCTACATTTAAAAAAGAGGGAAGGAGAGATGGGAATCGTGATGCTCCTTTTCCCAACTGTTTCAAATAGTTGAAAGAACACACGCACACAAAAAAAATTACAAAAATACCTGTAGAATGCATGGCAAAAAACCCCCTCAAAAGCACCAAGTAAGAAAAATGCCCAATTATTCTGTATTAATTTGTCAATAGAGATAAAGAAGGATGGAATTGGACATCAGTCATGTTAACTGAAGCACACCTGTCCCGCCACATCTGGACACGTTTCACTTGGCCCTGAGCCTGCAGCAGTCGAGCAGCTGTTTTGGGGAACTGAAAACCTTCACTGGCAAGAAGGAAGAACGTCAGGAACTGTACACCAACCTTCAGAACGGTTCATACATCAGCTCTGCTTCACAGCAGAACTCCCACACGGGTGAGGCCAAGGCTCCTAAAGGAGCACATCATGTTTCAAGACCTTTACCCAATGATAAGTACCACAAGCTTTCAGACAGAGCAATGTTACGTGCACCCTGAACGATTAACTGGTTCATTACACACCTGGTAAATAAGACACAAAAACCTATCCCACATTATAAATACTTATGCTTACCTCAAATATTTTCATCTAAAATGTATAGCCTTCATATGGGAAATAAAAAAATTATTAAAAAACAAATTTTCCACTGAACGATCAATGCCCACTTGTCTCTCGTTTTCTGCACACATCACATTTACTATGACCTTACATTGCACCGTATCCTTGCCTGGTCAGAGTTATTCCTCCAAGGAATGTACAAGGCAAGACATTTGAGCAGCACAGCAACTGCAAAGGGCTGGAGAAAGCACAACAATCCCTCTGCTTCTACCAGGGGCTTTTTCAATTACAGATTTGTATTCTGTTAGTCTACCTATCCCTTCTCATGTTCAGTTCTAGATTGCAGCAGAAAAGAAATGTGGGATGAAGAGTTGACCTGAGAACTCCTTTTTCCTTATCCTGCTCATTATCTACTGCAATCCAAAAGGTTTATAATCTTGTTTCTAAGTCTACTTTTTAACACTGCATGCGGCATAAGCAATTTTAAAGGAAAGGAGAGTAGATAGAGAAACAGAGATTTCATCCTGGGCCTTCCCAGATGCATAGAGCAACTTGTGCTGAAGAACAGGCTGTTACTCTCCCTGAACTATCACATGCAATAAAAGATGGCATCAACAATTTACAAGCAGTTTACCCCCCTGCTAAACTACAGTACATCAGTGATCCTGACTCCGTACTAGCCCTGAAAAGGAAATGCAGTCCAGTGGTAACAGACAGATCTGATAAGTACATAATGCCCACAAATTTAAAAGCAACAACACTGAAGTCAGCCGAGCAGGAGATGCAGATCGTGCCTCTCGTTCTGCCAAAAGTCACCTCTGAGGTCCCAGTTTTAAAATTAAAGACTGGTAATTGCCTCACAAAAGTGCTCAGACATGCACATACATAAGAGCAGCGTTGTAGCTAATGACTCTTGAGATCTCTCAAACTAAGCGATCTCAAGTGTTTTATTTGTTACTGTCACAGAAAAAAACAGCTCTTCCATGTGAGGAAGCAGCTCCTGGCTCTGAGCAGGGCCACAAGCAGTGCTGGAGGGGCAATCCCCCAGCCCCACTGCCTCTCCCAAAGGAAGGCTTTTCCATCTCTCCAAGCTCTGCTACAGCCATGCATCAGAATGGGCCACTGGTAAATTTGTTTCTTCACCACTAAAACCAGTGTCTCCTTCACGTATGTTGGCTCACGTTCCAAAAAATTTGTGAGTCTCTGCACCAAACCGAAAATGCATTAAATGAGAGCTTCCTTTTTCCTTCTGCAAGCTACTGCCTGGGCTTTCCAGAAGAGGGAGGCCAATTCAGCTGAACAGCAGAACATAAATCAGGCCAGCTGCAAGATCTGACTGAGGTCTGTACTCTCCCACTGGTCTGAAACGACATAATCCATCATCCAAAATGCCCTCGTGTCATCTCACAGAAGTTCTGGCTCCAAACTGGAAAGATTTAGTCCAAAAAAATGGGAAAAATAATTACAATGAGATATCAGGAGGAGGTGTACATGCACTTAGGGAATGGAACAAACTCCTGCTCCATAAAACTATGCAGAGCTTTTTCTAACCATTACCCTTCGCTAACTCCTCAAAGGAAAATACTGACCATCTGAATTCCTGTGGGAAAAAAAGGACTATATATTGATGGCAAGAGGGCATCTGTATATACACAGAACAAGGCAAATATCTCACCAGGAAAAAAACAAGTTAACAGGGCTGCACCAACAAAGAATTCTAAAGCTTCTTTGAAACTTAGTCCTCCCTTTGTGTTCCGCCACTCCAGCCAGAAAACGACGCTGTGATTTTCAGAGACTTGGGAAGTCAGGTCTCTGAAGCCTACTACATTTAATTTGCAAGTTTTGTCCACGTTTTTCCCACTGGTGCATATGGTACCCTGTGAAACAAGTATTACATCCAGTCCGCAATCTTTGTGGGAATCCGAGGTTAATTACTTTTTTTTCTCCAGCATTATTTGGCACAGGAGGGAGCCAGCTGTACACTGACAGGCACCTTGCACATGCCACTGCTTTCAGGGATTTCAAAACCCAACGATGTCTGCCTTCTTGGGCAAACTTCTTCACATCTCCCTGCCTCTTTCCCCTTACACCTTGTGCTGAATATTTAGAATACAAATCCTTCCAGCCAAGGGTTCTCACTCTGTACCTGCTAAAGCCTGACCTGTGTCGTGTAAACTGAACTCCAGTTTGATCCCCCCGCAGTGTAATACCCATTTCTTAAACACAGCAATATGCCAACCTTTCTAGAAGGACACTGGGGACCCAGAAGTTGAGGACTCACAGCTTACAATTCATCTGAGCCAGCTTCAACTGTCTAAAAATAATGTGTCCAAGTCTCTTTTTAGGCAGATAAAGACAGGCACCTCCAAAAAGGAAGATAAATGACTATGCTGCCTTTGCCACTGCTATTTCCTCTCCCATTCCATCATCTACATGGGAGTCTAGACAAGTAACTCAAGCACAACTAACTTTCTGACAGCTGAAGACACGTGAAAGACCAATTCACTCAAAGTGCAGATTGCTGGGCACATGGTATTTGTGAAGAATTTCTGCACAGCGATGGTAAACCCCACCTTTATTTGTGGTTATCCCATTCTAAGCACTATCCTAATTATTTCTGTATTTTACAGTTCTCTCAGGGGTGATTTTAATTAAGGCTTCTACAAATGCTGAACATCTTATCTGAAAAATCTGTGTTTGCTATCTGGTAATTAAAACATTTAATTAAGAACTAAACGTTGTCCTGAAAATATAAAATAGTCAAGCAATACTCTGAGGTTAAGTCTACCTGAACTGCAGCGTGTTATAAAAATTAGTGAATAGTTCATGGACAACCTACATTTTGCAAGTCAGGGAAAAGAAAGTTAACATCCCTACTAGTAAAATTGAATGCATTTGTCTTGCAGTAAGTCTAATCATGGGCAGCATGTCTTTATATATCTAGATAGATAGACAGATATGTGTTTATGATTGCACCTTTGAAAATAAACTGAAATATTGGAAGAGCACATCCAAACAGGGTAAGGTGCATCTCCAGAACTAAGGCTTTTCTGCACAAGTGTCCTAGATTTCTGGGGGGAATCTGGTTTTACCTCAGCACAGACTTAGAAAATATATAAGGATAAAAGGGATGCATTAGCAACGGGTTCTCTAAACCTCAGCCGAGCCAATAATTTGGCAACTTCTCGGCAGCTACGCTTGTATCCAGCGAGAAAAAAAAAGGAAGGGACGGAATCCCCTCCGCCCCGGCACACACTTGTCCCCTCCTGACGCCGAAGAGGCAAAGCCGAGGGGGGCCGAGGGCAGGCAGGGGCCGGGCGATGCCCTCGGGGCACTGCGTGCGGAGCGCCCGCGGCGCGGACAGCGCGGAGCGCCCGCTCTCGCTCCCACCCGCGCTGCGCGGGCCCAAAACTCGCCGGGAGCCGCATCCCTGCTCCGGGGAAGTTGCCGGGCGGCCCCATACGAACACCCCCACCCCCGGGCCCCACTTACATGGTGCTGGCAAAAGGGGGGGGCGGGTAGTATCCGTAGGGCTCCCGGAGGGTTTTGACAGCCCTTTGCGGCGGCGGAGGGGGCTCCGGCCCCCCATTGACGCCTCTCCAGCCGCGGCGCCGGCGCTGCTGCTCCTCTTCCTCTGCCCCATCCTCCTCCTCCTCCTGCTGCGGGGGGAAGGTCACTCTCCCCTGCTCCTTGCTCTTCCTGCTCTTGCTCGACATGGTCGGGGTCCCCTCAGGCGGCGGTGGCTGCTCCCGCTCCCGGCCGGCCTCGTCCGGCAGCGTGTGCGGCGGGGAAGGAGGCAGGAGGAGGAGGAGGAGGAGGAGGGAGACACAAGCCCTGGCCGGCGGGGGACAGAGCACCTGGAGAGGACAAACCCCTCACCACAAAACCACCGTCGGGAAGGCGGCGAGATGCGCAGCCCGGCAGCGGGAGCCGGGAAGTGCCGGGGAGGCGAGCAAGAGACAGGGCTCCCGGCGGCGGCTCTGCCCCCCTCCTCCCCCTCCTCCTCCTCCTCCTCTGCCTGTCATCATCCCTCGCTAGGACGGCATCGTCACGGAGGCAGCGGGGCCAGGGAGAGCGCACCCGCCTCCCGCAGCGAGCGCTCCGGAGAGGAGGGGACGCTCCCGTCCCACCTCCGCCCCTCACGGCCCGATGGTGGGGGGGGGGGGGGGNTGCCACAGGAGCGCTACAAATGTCCCCGCAGCCGCCCGCGGATGCCGCCGGCCTGAGGGAAATCCTGTTCCGCCAAGCCGGGCGTGAGGGGAGCCCTCGGCATGTCCCCGCAAAGCCGGCGCCGAGCCCTGAAGGGGCCCGGGCTCGTTGGCCCCGGTAACAACGTGAGGCGGGGGGCTGCCAGCAGCAAGGCAATTCTCGCCAAAGCGGCCCGAAAGCGGCGAACGGCCCGGCCCAACCCGCACAAAGCTCGGCAGGCACTTAGAGAAATATTCAGCCCCACACTGGAAATAGTTGAAGTTGAAATTTTCAGGTGAAAAAGAGCCGCTTTTGACTGACTTACCGAGCGAGCCGAGGTTCCCCAAAGTGTTCCAGATGTCTCTGCCTTAGGCTTGACTACTTTAGTTCTGTGTGGTGCCAAGCTGAAAAACAGTGGGAGGATGCTGAGACGCCCATGGCATGTAATCAGAACTAATTATGCTCTATAGAGCCCAGCCACAAAGATTCCTGCCACACAGAGACGTATTACCTCTTCCATTATTGTGAGATATTTTTTTTTGGTGCATTATTTCACAGGGAAAATTATTTCATGATAGAAGGGCGACCCCTTTAAAATCAAGGCAGAGCCTGTGTTGCTTTTGTATACAGAACATACAGAACGGTAGGTACAATGAGACTACATGCATCAATTTGTATATAATAAAGCCGTTACTTTGTCTACATGCTGGTGAGATGCCATTTTTTTCTTACTTTAAACTTTTTTTGGAGCAGTATCGGTATAAATTTGCAGGAAGCTGCATTCCAAGTCTGCATTCAGGTGCCGCCGAAATTGAAATTTATGTAAGCTTTCCAATTACTTCAGAGAAAGTGGACTTTCAATCCACACAGCACCATTAAGATGAAATTCTCACTTGTGAGCATCATCAAATAGTCTCAGTGTAAAATACTTATTAGCTCACACTGTTTTCAGTACCGTCCACGGTTTTGCCTTTGTTGTTTCCCGTATGTACAAATTTTGTCCTCGTGAAGCACAGGAAAAGCCAACCAAGAGTTTCACAGAGATAATTTACTCATCTACGGCTTTGAAGGAAGAATTAGGTTTTGTTTCCGTCGGTTTAATTAACTTGCATCTTGAACTGTTTAGGGAAGTGGTTTTTTATGTCTTTCATCACATGCAAAAGCCCTTTGAGCTTCAGTGGAATTATGTGCACAATAGAGCAAATTTTGCTCTCTAAGAAACCAATATATTGTGTAGCTACTGTAACTCCGAAATGCTTGGGGTTATTAATTTAAGACAGTCGAGGTGTCTAACCTAATTATACCTCTGTATCAGTGTTATACATTTTAGAGCACAGCCATGCAGCAGCCTGTCTGCATCAAACCTTGTATTCTTGCAGGGATCCTTTGACTCAAAGAATGGTACTGCCCACATTGTATTCCTTTTATAAAAAAAGTTCCCCGTTATTACAGGGGGCTACAGGAATGGACTTTCAATTGCCTTGAGTATTTCCCTTGAGACCAAAACATAGAAGTACAGCTGAGAGTCAATGAGAAATGCTCTTGCCTCACAAATGTGTGCTCAGAGCAAGGCTTTCACATATCAAGGTTTGTTTGTTTTTGGTTTTTTTTCCGAAATAGACAGAAAATGGTTCTAATACTAGTTCTTAGTTTTAAGGAAGTCTTATTCTTGCTTTCTCCATTGCACCTCCCATCACTAATTTGAATTATGTCTTCTGTGGGCTGTGTTTTTCATAATTTGAGTATTGTGTAGTAGAAATTGGTTTGCTGTTCCTATAGTGAAAGGCAATGTCCACTGTTTTGTAATCCAGGTCACTGATAATACCTTGGAAGGATGACTCAGAAGTCATCCTTGCAGAAGCCTTCATGATACATCTCTCCCTTTCAAGGGGTAAGATGATAACTCCCCGAGTAATCTTATACTGAAGGACAAGGGTAATGTAAAAAGAATTTACTAAATCCTTTTCTGTTTCTTACCATACTGCTACAAAGCCACCAAACTGAAATACATGGTTCCTAATATGTGTTTGGATTAAGTGTAACATTCCCCTCTGTTTCTTTCCATGAGATCCAAGCTAAAACCAGTCAGCATGGCAACAAAAGAGTCCATTGCAAATCTCAGATGTACTTTGTATGGTTATAGTCTTAGAAATAATCTGTATTTCTAATTGGAATGTGTAGGGTAATAATCTTGGTCACAGTGAAATGGTTTATAGAAAATTCACCACAGTTTGAAGTGTTAGGCTGCTACCATTGGAACAGGGATGTGAGAATCCTTGTATGATTAAACTTCAGCCATCACTGCCTTACCTGACAGTAAGAATTAAATAATCATTGCTGTACCTTGGTGGCGTGGTTGAGGCTCTGAAGTGCCAGATTCAGACAAATAAAATGCATGAAGCTGCACTTTTGAAACAGCAGAACAACTGAGAAATCTAAGAGTACTGAAACTGTACCTACAAAATCCTGGTCAGGGCTAAATGTTCCAGAAAACTGATTTCTGTTCACGGCTCACGTTTTTGAAAACGTTTATAATGTCATTAATGCCAATGTGCTAAATACTTATTCTTAAAAATCTTTCATGTTATCACAGTATCAGATAGACGTCAACATAGCCAAGTTGAAGAATGTGAGGGAGAAAGGATGAGTAAATTGGAAATACCAGGCAGAGCAAGGCAGGCAGGCTTGTGCTGGCTGTTGACGCAGCTGGGTGAAGACTTTACAGCCAAAGGCTGCCAATCCAGTACGTTTTGTGAATGCTGACTTGAATTTACAGGGTTTGAGAGTGATGTCATTTTAATCTAGAAAAATGCTTCCTGGAAGTTGCTTAGACAGGAGTGAAATAATAAAAGGAATACCACTCTGAGGACAGAGCAGGAGCAGAAGAGCCCCAAAGATTTACAGCAAACAGGGAAATATAACAGGTATGGTATTATATTACTAAAGGTGCTAGATTATTCATCATTTTCTTTTAGAACATGGACTTAATGCCATAACTATTTCATATTTGATTTGGAGTTGCAGTCAAAATACAGCCCCTCATTCTTTCCACCAGACTGACTTGATCAAGACAGGGTGGAATTGGAGTGGGACAGGGCCTTTTTTACATGGATCGATTACTCTCTGGCAGAATTTTTGTGTCCTCCTCAAAATTATGAGAAATATACAATTCAGATTTCAAAATTTCCCTTGGCAGTTGTTCTTCATCTGGAAAGGTATGATCAAGAAATAGCTTTTCTAAATTGAAACAAAGTGTCTCCTAAGAACCCACAGCAATACATTTCCTTGAAATATTGTCAGAAACACGAGTTCTGTGTTTCTCTCTCCCATTCTTTTTCAGCTTCTTTAAGCTGAGTGGATGAAGTAAAGGTCTGAAATATGAAAACAGATAGCACAGCTAGCATTTATTATAATAAAATATCAGGAAATATATTCAGGTTCTTTGACTAAACTATCATAGCAATAAGAGCTTGCAGATGTATGAGGCACCTGAATGAGTGGATATGCACTTAAGTAAGCCTGGGAAAAGTGATTGGGAAAAAGATCATTTAGGGAATGATGCCCTGAGGTTATCCCTTACCAGAACTTCTCTGACAGGTACATTAACACTGTTAATTTGAAGATAAATCTAACCTGTTTGTTGAAAATTGGATTGTAGACACTAAGATCTCCTTGTTGAAACCAAGTGATTTAGATTTAAGAACTAGCAAGATCCAAGAAACTTCTAGTAACAATTTCCCTTGTGGAACAACTTTGTATGTTACATGCCAAATTATTATTTTCCTGCTTTATTAAAAAAAAAAAAAAAAAAGGAAGAGTACCTTCCCTCAAGAGACAAAACTGGTTTTTATTTGCTTCAAGTGACGGGTGAAGAGAAGCAAAAAGACACTCGTGGTAATAATGCTAGAAATAGAATCCAGGTCGTGCAGTACATTGAACCCTTCTCTAACGTGTGTGTACTACTTTCACAAAAATTGGGAAGTTGGTGGGAATAGCAACAGCGTAATGAAAGCAAAATTGGCCTTCTTTGCCTCATACTGGGAATTTGCCTATTTGCCAAGAACCCAGTGTTTTCAAGGACATTTAGCTCCTACATCAAGGACTTCTATGAAAGTCTAAACAGGTTAAATCAGCATGAAGAAAAAAGAAGGAGTGATGTGATGTCACTGATCTGTAAGCAGATCTCAGCCTCAGAACTAATATTATGGTTTAAGGCTTTTTACATGAGATGAAAAGACACATTCCTGAGACTTGAGCCTGTAATTTCAGGCACCCTGTGCAGCCATTCAGGCCCATGTGAAGTGAGTGGGTATAAAATGCTGTCAAATCACCTACTGCAAACCAGGCCCTCAGAGCTGTGTGCTGCAGTGGTATTATGTGGTCTACTTTATAAAAATAGAAGGCTCCTCAAGTACCAGTGGTACCATTAGGTAGACCCTGGCTAAATTTTCAAACAGAAAATGGACAAATACTCTTTCCTTTTTGGCATTAAGTGGCAACTATATGTGCATTTACATATGTGCACCTATTAGTTCTTTTTTTCCTAGGGCAAGTCAGGTATGCCTTTAGACAAATCCAATTCACTTTTGAACAAATCCACAGGATCCTGAGCCTGTGCCAATTAAGTTTTATTCCTCTCTTTTCAGTCCTACTAGTAGAAATTAGAAGTTAGCGGAAGTGCCACTTGGAAAGGGACTGCAGAATCAATTCCCTTATCTCTGCATTGCCCTGGGGACTGTGTGTAGCTTATAACTTCTATAAAGTTTACTTTCCTAAGATTTGCTTACCATTTATATATAAGGGCTGGATTTTTTGTCCTTAGATTAGTTTCCCTGTCCCTGTGTCAGCCAATACTCCTTGAATATGTAAACATGAACCTTAGCCTACAGCTGAGTGCTGGGAACCACGTGCTAAGTAAATTTATTGTCACGAGCCAACATCTTTAACAAATAATTTTTCTTTTTGATGGTGATGCAGATATGGGTGGGTGAATGCAATGTGCCCTTCTGTCCCCTTGCTGGGTGATAGCAAAAATTATTGCATGGATATTTCCAATGTTTCAACTAATGAGGCTGAGGGTTGCAATGGATGTATGGAGCGCAGAGTAGCTCTTATTTTAGCAAGTTATCAATGATTTCCATCCTGTGCAAGTAATTAAGTCTGAGTATTTTTGGACACAGTTTGATCTTTCTCTAATTGGGGGATTTGAGTCACTGTGGGGATCAGAACAGGGGAAGCAGGACATAATAAAAATAATAGCAAGAGGCAAAAAGGTCAAGTGATGAATTAAAACAGTTCACGATGATTTTTAAACCCAGAAATAGGTGGCTTTTTCATGCTGTTTTGTGTTGTAATATATTTCAATTTGTACACACGTTCTCACTTGTGACTCCTTAGCACAAAGAACTTTAAACAGCAGCTCACCGGTATGAAAGACAAATCTGAGTGACAAGCGTGGCTCCCTGAGGAGGAAAAAATCCTTCATCCTGGTTTGCACCATTCCAAGCTCCCTTGTCCAGGGTGTCTGGCAGTTTTGACTGAAAGATTGCCTGATTCTGTCATAGTTCAGAGCCTACTTTTCTTAAATCTCATCAGAACCCTTGGATAAATACCATCTGGTCCTAAGTACTTGCCATACCTCAGAGCATTAAACTCCTCTGGTTGGAAGAGGAGTAAATACCACAGTGCACAGCATTGATTGAAAATGTAATCTCTCCTTCCACAGGCAGCTGTGGAATAGGTGATAACACTCCACCAGAGGTGCTCACTGTCTGAGTGACAGCAACTCAGGAGGTCATCCCAAAACCCTGCTTTCCATCCTGCATCAGAGGGATGGACAGCTGCAAGGGGGAGGAGATCAGAGGAAGATCCTGCTAAACACTGTAGCTATGCTGTGAGTGGGACCCGGTCCTCCTGTGCAGCTCCAGAGTCACTGGGGGCCAAGAGAAAAAATGCCTCATTATCTGGTACAGCAAAAATCATGTTTCCAGCTCTGCTACATAATTCTTACCCTTGAAATGCTGTTCGGTGCAGAGTGAAGGGCTGAGCACTCTGAATATCATCATCCCCAGGTGAGCAGGAGATGATACCGGCAACTGGTGGGTTAGTCTTAAGCCTCCTGGTGATAAACTTCTTATGAAGAGGCCACATCTCACCTCTGAACTAAGATGCAGAGACATTCATTAGGAATTAATCAGAATTGATACCAGAGGCACGGTGAAGCCTGAAGTCTGATTAAAGCAGCCACAGGGGCCAACACCCTGCTTTTCCATAGCATATAACATGGTTAACTCATGCAAAGTTCAGGTGCTCTATAAGGTTGGGGATCCCATATTCTGTGTTATGAAGCAGAAAAAAAAGTCCTATATGTACTTCTGTCACAGTTTTCCTGCCTTGTTTGTAAGAAAAGCCACTTTTTGTAAAAGGAGAGAGGAAATGCCAAAGTTTCTAGCAATTGAGAGGTGTTCAACAACAAAAAGAAAGAAGAAAACCCCAAACAAACAGGATCTTTGGAAAGAGACTATTCCTGTTATACTTGCTGGCAACAATCTTCAGAGCAACTGACAGAGAAGATGAGAAAGTGTGGGAAAAGGGAGATATGACATTATTGTAAATTATTCCCTGCAGGCAATTTAGAATATACTGAAGATACAATATCTTTTGCTGTGAAAATTAGAATAACTCTTCTGTTGTCAACAACAGGTAATGCCCCATTGAATGAATACGTCTTTTGGGAAGGAAGAGGTTTGTAGAGGTGAAAATAAGGATAAAGAACCTCAGCATTCCTGTCTTTCACCATGCCCTGTGGTACCCTGGCATGTGTGACCAGGTGCTGAAACAAAGGTGTGGACATCCCATTTCCCACTTCACTTTTCAAATTAAGGAAAGCAAAAAAACCTTTAAGGATCTTGTCCCTTTTTTTTTGGTGAGTTCAGGTCAATTCCATCAATCACATTGCAATCACTTTCAGTGAAGTTTGAGATTCATATTTGGCTTTCAACAGAAACAGCAACCCATGAAAAGCTGGGAGAAATTTTCCTAGGGTTTCAGAGCAGAGCCAGCTCCAGCTAGACCGGTACCTCAGACAAATTAAGGAGAAAAGGTAAGACTCAGGAGACCCTCATGGGTTGCATTAATTTTTAAAACACCTCTGTCCTGATTTTTAGGAGTAAACTGCAACTACAGCTCCCATTAAAACTCAGATGAGACCTGAGGTGCTTATTCAGCAGAAGAGCTTCAGTAGAAGGCCAAGTATTTTGTGATAACATGACAGACAGACACAAGGAAGTGTCTTTCATGCAGAAAGCATTTATATGCCTATAATAGAGGTATTTCCATCTTCCTCAATATTTTTCAATACATTACCAGAGCTGCTGTGTGGAAACTGCCTGCAACAATGAAGGCTTTGTCTAGGAATCCCACCCCCTCAGCTTCCAGGTTCAGCTAACAGGGATTTCTTAGCAATACAGAGCTCAAAGGAAATTCATCTGAATAACCAGAGGTAGAGTAAGCCCTGAAAAATTGAAATCCTAAGCATCAAAATTAGTCCCTAAGGGAAAAGTGATACAAATGGTTTCCTTATCAGATGGAGCAGCTGTTGACAGAAATATGTGCCTGGCAAGTCAGAGATTTTGGAAAACTGGGAATCTGCACATTGTGGACTTTGACGTGGGCGTAGAATTCACTTGAAGAGATCCAAAAGGTTATTCAAGGGCCTGTTAAAATCAGATGTGTAAATATACACTAAGTATACATCCTGTGTGTAAAACCAGTATGTTAAAAGACTTACAGAAGCATTTTAAAAATTTGAGTTGTGGCCAAAATCGGATTCTCAAATTAATAAAATCCCTTTTACACATGTAATCAACAAAAAATAACTAATCTGCAGTATTAGATTAAAAAAAGAAAACTTCAAGAGCCTCACACACTTAAACTTTCCAACATTTATATTTGCATGGTTAAAGGGGGAGGGTGAAAATTGCTGTGAACACGAGCAAAGTTCTAAAAAGGCCAAGAGTGATGCACTGACTTGTCCCCAAACCAGTGGCATACATAGGAAATGATTGAAAATATTTTGGGGAGGAGGCAAGAGTTTGATTCAGCCATCTTCAGAAGTGACATCACCACAGAAAGGAGGTAGATATTGAGAGGGAAGGAAGCATGAGTGTACCAGCATTTTTGCCCTTTTCTCCCAGTGACATTCCCATAATTAACACAAAACAGCTCATTAGATACTGAAAGGACTGCTAGACACTGTCCTGAGCAGTGTCTCCCTGTAGCCCTATTAGATTAGATATGCTGAGCCAATTAAATAATCAGCATCCAGTTTTGTGGAAGCCACAAATAAAATTCAGATACAAGGCACAAGGATGCCTTTGACTTGCAGGAACTGAAAGATCCATGTCACAAACTGAGATGTTAAACCTGACTGCACATCCCATGAAGAAAAATAAGCAGGAAATTTTGTGTACCAAGGCATAAAGCTTGCTTGTTCGCATATAAGCTCCCTACTAATATTCCTTTGCTTTGCCCATCTTTCCTCTTTTCCTTCTGCTGCCATCCCCACGCAATGCAGCAATAACTCTCAGCAGTTCTTACTGAGGCATCTGGACCCAGTTCAGCAGCAACAGCATTATGATTCAGATGAAGGAAATTCAGTGGAGCACTCCTGTTTGTAGCTGTTTAATAGAAATATCCTCTAATGTCTATTTAAAATCAGAAGTGATTTTTTAATACTGCCACAAAATTGTGGAGATTTGTGAATACTATTGATTTATTCAGCTGCTGAATTGAAGTAGAAATGGGAGAGGTAATGAGAATGAATGTGAGCAGCATTGTGCACAAAAACAATTGACAGTTCAAGAGAAACAGACCCAACCAGAGCATAAACACAGCCTTAAATGTTATTAAAATATTAAACCGGTACATTGGGTCATTCATGCCATTTGATTACTTTAACATTTGCAACCACATGGGACAAGGACTCGACATGAAGGATGAAGTGGCTTTTACACAATGGGCTATTCAAATTGAAAAATTGGCCAAGTGCATGACGGACAATTTGCCTTCCTTTGAAGCATCTTGCATTCGCCAAGCAGAGAGGACAATATTGGACTTGATGGATCATGGGCTTAATAGAGCAAGGCAGATCCGATGTTTCTATTAAAACTGACTGGCAGAGGGCATTGTTCCAGACACAAATTAGAGATTGAAAGTAAATGTATATATTCTTCTGAGCCTTCCCTATATATACGAGTTGCATGATTTCTGTTAAAACTCATTAATTTTATGTAGCTTGATTTCTTGGTGCATCATTCTGCTTTACAGATTTGTTTATGAGACACATGATTTAATATTATTTTTATATTACAATATTATAATAATGTAAGGTGTTAAAATTTGTGTAGCTGAGAAGTGTGGTGGTCTTGGGACAGAAGTACTTCTTGGTAAAATGAAGGAAATAGCCTTGGGAAACCAGAGATACAATTCAGTGATGGCTGTCTAAAATCTTTCAGCCAGTGTAATGCAACAAACCTACCTAGCCCACAGCCATAAAACCTCTTATCAGAATTAACTCAGAATTAACAAATAAAAAAAAACCCATTGAAACCTTTTTACAGGCAAAGGCAGGGCTGGAATGGATAAGTATCTCAGAATGACATCATCTGCCACTCTGTCCTCTTTGTGGCAGGTCCACACCCTTAGAAAAAGGGCAAGGCAGGGCATCTGGTGTGGTTGCCTGGCCGCCCATTAGTGCTGCGAAATGCTCTCCCTAAATCTAAAGGGACTTGTCTTGAAAGTAATTAGGTGTTTTACCTGCTTCTCTCTTGTCCTTTGTTAGAAAGCCACTCTAGAACCTTTCATCTTTTGTCCAAGTAACTCATTTTCCGTGGCTGAACACCACTGTTGTTGTCTGGAGACTACACGCAGCAACACAGTGGATTTGTGCGTGTCATTTTTTTCAAGCTAGAAAACTATTGCAGTATTAAAGGCAAAGAGCCTTTAAAATCCATCTCCCTCCAATTTACATCATAATTATTAAATTGCCTCAGAGCTCAGGTGAACATCCTGCAGTAAGCAGTAGCAGAAGCAGAGAAGACCATCACACTGTTTGACTTCTAAATTAAGTAATGAATTAAGAGCCTTCCTGCCTCCCTTATGTATCAATGGAGAAAAGGATCAGCTCTTCCAAACAGTCACTCTAAATGCCTGCATTAGGGAATGTAACAGGGGAATCTAACTGGCTTTCCAGTTTAGCCATCTGCGTTTGGTCCCTGAGGCCAGGTGGTGCATTATGGTCAGAAAGGGGAAGCTCTGAAAGGGACTGCTTAAACCAGCTTTATCTAAGTTTTTCTGTATTATGACAGGCACATTAGAGGCATGTTAAGCATTTTGGGACACCAGCTCTACCAGAATCCACTGTTGGAAGTGGGGGTTTAAATGCCAAAAGGGTTACTGTGAGATTTCTTCTGATTCCTATCAGACTTGGACACTTCCTTGGGGAAGGATGTGGGGAAAACACAGGTAGAGGACATGAGGGAGAAGGTGAAAAAGTCCCAAGTACAAAAGCCACCTTGGACTTCTATTCAAAGCTTGCAGGGTTCAGCTTCCTCCACCCCTGTTATCCCAACTCATACAGGGAGTTTCACTTGTGAGGAGTGATGTGAACATGACAAGTGGGCACTGCTTAGCAGGGCCCATGGGCAAAGTGCAGAAAGGAGACCTGAGTACACTTGAATTTTGTGCTTCTTAAAAATGTTTTCATTTTAGACCTTTCAGCGTTGTGCAACCACTCGCCTGGGAACGGTCATGTTGCCGTATGAGCAGATGTTTAATGCCTACAGAGTGCTTCATTTTTTTTTTTCGAAGAGCTTAAAGAACATAAATAATTGCTATGGTGTGCCCACTACTCAAAATGTTAAGTTCATAACAAGTTTAGGGCCAGATCATCTTCTGCCTGCACGTTAGAAAAGGTTTGAAAGTGCTTTCAAAGGTAGTCATAGCTGGCAGCTGTAAAGAGATGATGATAATTTCTTCCCTTTACAGCAGCCAGAGAAGACACTGAAAAGGCATAAGCTGTCACAAATAACAACTTCCCTGTCACAGGACAGGCAGGATTTTGTAAGAGCTGGAAAATGATGAGCCAAGTACTAGTTTTTCACACTGATGACAGCTTGGGCACAGACTGAAGTCATCTCTGAAAACCCTGAAAGTGAAGGTAACAAAGAAGATTGTGGGTAATAAGCCAAGACAGTTACATGAAGAGTAAAAAGAGTGAAACTTCTCAAGTTTCCTGAGCTGGTGATTCCTGCTGCTTTCTGAGCGTGTTTCTTTGGAGCATGGAGGTAAACAGGTACGTCCCTTGATGCCTGCAAATGCCTCCTGGCTTCCAAAACACAGTAAAACCTAAGTTTTACTACATCTTTCAGCTTGAAGGGATTTATGAGAAGCTTGCCCTCATCTGTGCAGCTCTGTGCAGCCAGGGAATATGAGGTCTCAAGGGCTTTCCTTTTTATTAGAACAAACCCATTAGTTTTATGAGCTTTTAAGTAAAGAATTGGCAAAAAGCAAAAAATAGTAGTTGATATAAAAGATGCATATATCTTTATCTGCGCACGAGAAATTAAATAATTCTCATTAATTTTCAGGGATAAAAAAGGACTTTGACATACATCTAAAATCAGGCCAGGCTGGGGATAAAGAAATAAAACATTCTGTGCGAGAGCTGCTCTCAACCAACCAAAATGTTAATTTCTCATTCACTAAGTCACAGCTCAGGCAAATATATTTGGGTCATTGCCCAGCTCCTTTGCCCTGAATCTGGATTGGCCATCTTGCTGCTGTATTAGCAGTCACTGTGCTGTATTCCAGAGAATGCTTCTGGGAATACATTTTTGTGTTGTTATTGCAGTAACAGTAAATACAACTGGTCTTTCAGATTATGAAGTACTGAAAATGTACAGGTCACTCCACTTAGTCTGGCTGCTTTTTGAGTGCATTTCCTCTCCTGCCTTTTGAGACTGCAAGGTCAATAGGTTGGCCAAATGTGATGAGAGTTTCTTACTCAGGTTGTGGAAAATGTGTATTCATATACATCCATTACTAGTGTATAGAACTACTTATAAATTATGCATTGAGCTTTGTTACCTAGAAAACCATTAAGGTAATAATATAATACGGCAGGAGTTGATTAGAGGATACCACATTGAAATGAAAATCTACTTTGCTACAATAGAGGTCTATGAAACCACAAGATATGTAGGACCAGGTATAATCCCAGCCATAAATTCTGTTCTCTGGACTCAAGTGTAG
Source organism: Cnemophilus loriae (assembly GCA_013397755.1). Lineage (NCBI taxonomy): Eukaryota > Metazoa > Chordata > Aves > Passeriformes > Corvidae > Cnemophilus > Cnemophilus loriae. Next base: position 480,988 of record VZTF01006178.1, read on the forward strand.
TAACTCACACAGATATTTGTACAGCCTGTTCTTAGGCATGCCCAGCAATTCAGATTTCACAAATTCTGTATCTCCTTATTGCTAAAATGTAGTTAAAAAGTTAAGAATTTTTAAAATTATTTTTCCCTTGCCATGAAAAAGTAGATTTAATTTACGAAATGAGCACTCTGTAATTTGTTCTCTTGGTGCACTCAGAGCCCTGACAATGGTTGGCTCTTGCTAACTTATTTCCCTACTCTTCCCCTTATTATTTTAATTTTTAATTTCATTGTGCAATGTGTAGCTCAAAAATGGATTTTTTGACTGAAACCATTCTAACCTAATTTGACCTATTCTGAGCGCAGCCGTGGCACCCTAATATCACAATCTTTTGAAGTCATAGGCTTCAAGGACAGTTTCCCTACAAAGACCTCACACTGGGAGAGCTTTATCCACTTATTTCCATAGGCTGGTATATAAATAATTATTTTCACACTGGATGGACTATTATATTTCTATTATATTAGCTGCAGTGGTACAGCTTCTACATGTAAAAAAAATTATTTTGCAGAGAATCGTGGAATAATTTGGTTTAGAAGGGATCTTAAAGATCACCTCATTCCAACCCCCTGCCATGGGCAGGAACACCTTCCACTAGACCAGGTTGCTCCATGCCCTGTCCAACCTGGCCTTGAGCTCTTCCAGGGATGGGGCATCTATTTATAAGCCTCCTTTTCTTTCTTCCCATTTACCCCTTGCCTGCAACTCATCTCAAAAGTAAGGGAAGTATCAGGCTGCCTCAGTATCTTTCACAGATAAAACAGAGAAGTTGTTCTTAAGAATAATAAAACAATTCTTGTAGTCATTAATAATAAGTAAATCATGTTGAACTGATAAAAATAGAAGATCTAGCCTACTCAAGCATTATTTTTAAGGGATCATAGTTCTAGCAGCATGGTATCGAACTTCTTTGCTTTTGTATATGGATTTAACAACACTTCTGGAGGTAATATCACTGTTTTAGCAAGAAAAATACTGTATGTTTTCACTGGCAGATATGCAGTGTTTTTTCACTAAAGCAAGGACCACATCACCAGGCATGGAGTTGACTGTACAAACTAAGATTAACAGGATAACTTCACCATTTGATAAAGCCTGCAAGCCCTCATCTCCTGACCAACCAGCTGAGGGAGATGCAAAATACTTGGCCAGACAGAATATGTGCACACCCTTTATAAGAACACATGAAAGAAATTTTTATTAAAACAGCATTTCTGCAGAACCTGGTGTGGAAGAGGAGCCTGCTGGCTGCTCCTGCTCTACCTGCCCACGAAGGAGTGGACTGGGCCTATTTCCAGAACTATCAGTCAGCATTTTCAGAATTAGGGTATCCTCTCCTCCACTTTTCTGAGAAAAGGTGCTTGCTGGGGAATTGCAGCTTCGCCTCTTTCTTTCTCCCTGCTCTGCCCAAGTCTTGGTGATGGGCTGGAATAATGTCAGTTGTCCTGATAATAAGAAATGCTGATTTCCTTGCCGCTGTGAAGTAAAACAATAAGTTGCTTTACGATAATATTTGCCTCAAACCACACTTAGACAATGCTCTGAATCCTTCCCGAGAGGCTAAACTAATGCTTTAAATTCAGCTCCGTGGGTTATTTATAGATCTTCTGCTGGCTGGTGATAATGATCCTCCTCAGGCTTAAGTCACAGGCAGAATAATCCCCTGTATTGGAGACCTTTTATTAATTGTTCCTGTAATTTTGCTTTGTGGGAGGAGAGCTACGTCCTACCTGCGTGCTTGGATGCTATTAACAAAACACCTCAAAGAGCATATTGTACTGTTCCAAAGGAGCCTTACCTCAGAGAACAGGGACTTGCAGTACCCTGGCTCAGAATCCCAAGAAACTGCCCAAACTTTATCCTGAGGAGGATAAAATTCTCAGGCTTTATTCTGAGAATTTGCTTACTCCAAACCACCGTGGCTGAAGCATCCTCCACATGCCCACAGCAGCAAGAGCCAAGAGTAGTTGTCCCAAACCGCACAGCCAAGCAGCTGTGTTGTCCAAGATATTCAACACTGTAGAATGCTAAAATAATTATTGTCCTCCTTTTTTTTTCCCTTTTAATTTTTAATTAATTTGGAATGTAGCAAGCCCTAATCAGATAATAGAAATGATCACCCATTATTCAGAAAGAAACAGACGTAGAACAAATGCTCCCTCTTCTTTAATATGCCTTTGGGAACAAAGAAGCAGGGAAATTGGAAAATTGAAATTGGAGCAGAGAGTCTTAGAGTCTCCGTAAGGGAGGAATGATGTAGCCTGTGCTACACAGTTCCTGTGACCTCCTTCACTCAAGTCTCTTCCATGACATCCTCACTAATGGTACAGGTCCTGCAGAGGTACTTGGGAGCAGGAGGGGTAAATAAAATAATTCTCTGCTTTTATTCATCTCCCTAAGCCATGTGTAAGTTTTTTGGGGGGAAAGAATATTCTTTATGCTTATGCATGGAAAGGGAATGCATTCTTTGAGGTTCGTCATAATGTTTAGCAAGGTTTTATTTTCATGTGAATCTCACTCCAGCACACAGGTATTTTCTGAAGTGATAAATTTTTTTTATCACAGTTTTATTTCCTTCACCAGATTTTACCCAGTTTTCTGCATATGTATGTATGGAAAAAGAAAATGCATTCCTTGAAAAACTTGAAAAAGATGGGAGCACTTGAAAAATCATTGGCATTACAGATTTCCAGCAGCAATTCCACTTCAGAGTGCAATGAGAAAAGCAAATGGCAGATTACTTCCCCTCACTTTGCATGCTTCCAAAAGAGTTACAGGTGAGAAGTAATATCATAATGAAGTCAGTAAAGACAAGTTTTACACTGCCCCACAAATTAAGAAGGGTCAAAACTTTGTTAGAGGATCAGGTTCTAAAGGAAAAATAATTGTCTAATCAGACAGTTCACTGGTGACATAATGGAGCATTACTTGCACCACCAATAGCTGCTAGAACGCAGCTCCATTCAGGAAAATGTTTTAAATTAATTTCTAATAGACCATGCCTACTATACAAGAACAGGCAACAAGTTCTCACGAGATTCCTTCAGAGAAGCATCTTACTAACGGACCTGAGGAGAAATCTCTTTGGCAAAACTCTTCAAAGTTGCTTTTAAAATTAGAATGTTGTACTACCAGACAAAAAGACAAAGTTGAAAGTGCTGCAGATTTGCTTATAGGAAGAGTACCTACTGAAATTTCTTTGTAGTCTCCCATCAAAGTTGAAAATACATGTATTTCAAATGTTGAGGAACTGGTCTCTGGTTATCCACTTCAGTATTTCAAGCAATGGGAATGCAGAAAGAATAAAATTGTTCAAATCAGGGTTATGTGCATGATGTGGATGAACTCTCAGAAGAAAAAATGCAGACACTGCAAAGTTAGGAACTGCCCAGTGAACGGGAGGAATATTCAGAATAATTAAACAAAGTACTGGCAATGTTTGAGCAGGTGATCCTTCATAGGTATTTTGTATAAACTACATAGTATTACAGCACTGCACACATATGTGCAGCAGTTTGACCAGATGCTTATGCTTAGAAATGATTATTATAAAAGATAATTTAAAAATCGTCTTTTTAACCACATTTGCTGTACCCATATTAGCTTCCTGAGGCTCCACTGATAAATATGAAAAGGACCCCCATAACCAGCCATCCCATTTCATTTCAAAGAACTAAGCTAGTAGCAATACAGTGAACACAAAATATATTAATTAGTCACAGTTTTGCAAAGCATCTGCAAAATAAGCAAATAAACAAAACCCCGGAGATTTTTTCAAAAATTCTTCAAATGAGCCTACAAAACAACACTTACCACAGAACTTCATTAAAGAGAATTAATGACATAATCTCTCTGTGTGTTTACCTCTTCAGAACAATTACTTGAGGCAGGAAATCTTTAGATAAAAACCTTTAATGATGCTAAGTCTCCTATCTAACCTCCTTCCCGAAAACATTACAGTTAATGATGACAAATTCTTTCCTTTTGTATCATAATAAAATTCAGTCTTTGTATGTGGTTCAATAAGAACAAAAGACAATTTGCCTTCCTTCTTTCTGATTATAGATTGAAACTGGTAATTAACTTCTGAGAAGTTTAAAAAGGTGGAAAAAACTGTTTTTCTTCTTTTGTCAGTGTAGTTTTTATTTCTTCTGAACTTGCAAACAGATCAATTTAATGAAAGACCAGCAAATTCAGGAGTTCTGGGGTACAGTGAATGAGGGACTCTGCATCTGCTTTTCTGTTTTATAGGCTGCAAAGAGAACAAGATGAACCTACAGGATGCAGTCAGACCAGGTGAGAAGGATAAAAGTATAGCTACAGACGGAAGAAAAACTACCTGGTGGTGTGTACGATCCTGTGAGAGTCAGGAGCTGTGGGAAGAATTTACAAACCAGGAAAATGGAAGGAAAAGCAAATACTGCCAGCCTGGAGTGTGGTATGTAGGTACTGTGGCGGGAAAGCTCATTTCCAGATAGTCCTATCTAAGGGCCACATGCTGCTTGGGAGCACAAAAGTGCCAGCAGACCTGCTTACCTACTGATACTGCCAAATATATCGGGAGTTTATCACAAGTTTTCAGTTACTATGCAAAAAATGAACTTGGGCCAGTTCTGTTTGTATCTAATGAGAAAAGAGTCAGTTTTGCAGAAGAAATTATGGAGCTAGGGATTATGCACAGAGGGCTGCAGGGTTGTTCTTCAGTTTAATTATGATTTTGCATCTGAGTCTACAGTAAGTCCTGTCAGTGATGCTAGTGGCAATGAGTCCTCTACTACTCCGAGGATTTGCAGAAACCTTTTGCCCTTTAAAGTACCCACCATTAGGGACGTTCATGTAAAGAAGGCTCTGGAAAATGCTGGTACACTTCGATGACACCATGTACTCCTGAGAAGGTGATACCTGGGTTTAAATCCCAACAGTAATTTTAGCATTTCCCATACTACGGCTGTGTTCTGACAACCATTGCTGGGAAGGTGGTGGCAGCTTTAGACACATCTGTCCAGAGCTGCTTGTTACTGCTGTGCCAGAACTCACCCCGGCAGTTCAGCTGGGGGAATTAATCACTGGAGTGCTCCTCGTCAACACCGTGGCAGAAGTCAGCCCATCTGATCTGTGCTGCTGCTGTGGCTGCCTGAAGTAACTCCGCTGATTTAACACTGGAGTGGCTGAGGAGAGCTCAGGTACTCTGTTCCCTGGCTGAACTGTGGGGGTGGGACTGCCCTCAAACAGCTGCTGGTAACAAATAGGAGAGACTTTCTGCATGGATCATCCGAAGGACACCTAATGCTGCTGCCAGTGCTACCTTTGGCAGGCTGGAATCAATACCAGTTGCTTTAGAGACTCCTTATCAGTCTAGGTAAAGCCAGAGACTCTACAGAAGCAGCATCTTAAAAGCTTGAAAAGCATAAAAGCATAAAGCTGATGTTTGAGGCAATGTAAGTCCACCAATACCAGAATTTTTTATGAAAGCTCTTACTGAAACAGTAAATGAAATTGTCTGAGCAATTGTCCCTTAGCATTGCACACGCAAAAGAAAAAGAAGCATGTTTAATTCAATATTGCATGTCTTTGTCTTGTACAGGACCCGGGTAACAGTAAGGCATTGATAAAGTTCAATCAGGAACTTTAGGAAGTTCTTAGCTGAACAGAAGGTTCTGGTAGGCACTTTGTTACTGGAGCTGGGCCAGGGGAGCTGAGGAAGGACTCCCACAGCTCAGAGAATTGCCGATACTTTCTTGTAGGTCCAACACAGAATGTAAAACAATACATGATAATCTTTTGAAGTACCTGCTGGAGTTTCCACTTTTTGAATTTAAAATACACAGCACTGCAGTTCAGGCAAGAAAAACAAAACAGCGCACACAAGAGTGGACTCCCTTGCCTGAGTCTAAAATGTAAACAGAGCACACACCCTCAAACAAATACCCACCATAACCCCCAACCCCCAACAGCAGCCCTTCTGAGTGTACTGAATTCTGCTCTTACCTACAGGTGTTATCAGCTTTTATTACCTCCTTCTCTCACTGAAAGTAAAACCATGCTCAATTTCAACTCTCAAATCATCGTCTTTTCCAGGCAGAAAGAAAACGCCTTTCCCAGAGAGAAACACCCAAAGAACTCATTATTGCTGTAAAACACAAGAGCTCTGTTTTAAAGTGATTTTCCATCTTTGTGGGTGCTGGGGCTGGGCTGAGGCAGAGGTGACCATCAGAGGTGACTGGGGAAGTAGGAAAGAAGCTGGATGCTCACTTTCTCAAGGTGATTAGGTCTCAACTAAGAGATCAAGGGCTGTGCTGTGTGTGCTCGCACCTCATCCCAGTTGTGTACCAGACACAGCCTTTCTGGGAAGGAAACCGGGGTATTTTGCTCAGAAATGAGCCCAGCACTCCCAGTGATACCCTCAGCTGGGACTGGTAGATCAGAGCTGCAAGTTCTCAGCACATGCCCCTGATAGGCAGAGCAGGCATTACCTCTAAGTCCCTGGCAGACCCACACTGAGGCCAGTGTGTCCTGGAGCTGGAAAACTGTTAATACCACCAAAAGGCCGGTTCAAGGTCCCAGTCTGGGGCTGTTTGTTCAGAAGGCAGATCAACAACACAGCTGGAAAAGGTCCAGGTACAGCTTCCAAGCCCTTTCTGAGCTCCCTGCCCTCATCATAACTCTTCTCCTCTACTCTCTTGGTTCTGCAGAAGGTATATGCACCTTGGAGAGGGGAGCGGGAGCTGCCAAGTCACCCTGTCAGAAGCTCACTGCTCTGGCTGGTGTGCAATTTCTCCTTGTCCCTGCTCTCCCTGCCTCTTTCCAATTTGTCAGCACCAACCTCCTCCATCCCTCTGCATAAGATACACCCAGGGCTCTGGAGCTGGGGAGGGGCAGGTGGGAGATGCAGCAGCAAGTGTCAAAGACGGAAACATGTTGAAAATTGAGAACAAATAGTAAAAAAATAAATCAGTATTCAGGAGGATTTTGTGTTTGCAGATAGTTGCACTAAATCCGTCACTTCTGTCATCGTCATCAGAGCCCTGTGACACAGCCTGTCCTCACTGGTTTGAGTGGGCTTCAGGTTAGATCTGTAATCAATATAAAGTATTAAAAGAGCTGATTAAGAAACAACTCCAGGAGTCTGGCTGGTCAAAAGCCATTTTGGTGCTTGAATGATGCCCCCTGCTCAGCAGTCAGCTGCATCACTCTTGGGCCCTTTGCTTTCAGAGGATGTGTCTGTGGGTGACAGTGACAAAGAGAAATACACCTAGGGGACACCATTTGATCCAGGGCTGCTCCCTGCAGGAAGGGCTGACTCTGGACTGACAAACTCTGGACTGCTTGCTCTTAGATTGAAATACTAAGCTGGCATCTACATTGCACCAGGCCAAAAGAGAGTAGGCTTGCTTTTTTGTGGGAGTGCTGGTGCTCAAGCCAGCAGTTTTCCTTTCTGCTAAGTCTGCAAAAGCAATGACTAATATGGTCAAAGTCAAAGGAATACTGTCAGTTTAGCAGAAGCCCTGTTTCTAAAGATTTTGTAGTCTCACTTGTAAAGAGTGGTAGGAGCAGAGTTTCTTATATTGCACGGCTAATACTGAAAACACTTTCCATAGTAAGTTTGATTTTCAGTTACCTTCCCTGCCTCTTGCAAATGTAAATTGAATAAAAATAAAAACGTAAACTCCATAAACACATTTCAACGCAAAAAATCTAAAATCCCTCAGTATTCCCTAGAACCTCATGGCACATCTTGTCCTCTGGTAGTGTTTCTAAGGGAAGCTTGCTTTAGGAAGTTATCAGACATTAGGAAATAAATCTGTACACTTTTGAACAGTTTTCTACCATTTTTTTTACTCATGGGAAATACAGTATTTGTTGCCACTTGTCTGAAACGCTAAAGTTTTCTTGTCTTGGCTCACAAATCAGTACAAGTTCTTCTTCCTTAGTTAACTATTGGGCATCTTGGGCAAGATGGGTATTAGAAACATTAATGTTCGTCACATTGCTGTCACATTTCTCACAATGTAGTGTTGGCTAAAGCTCAAAGAAAATATCTCTGGAAAGAATACAGTGATTTACTGGCACACATGACCATGCTCATGAGAACTCAAAAATGTTTCTGAAGAAAGAGGTGTAGGAAAACTCACAGACAGACGCCCCTACTTTCACAAAGCACCTGGGTTGATGCTGTGCTGGTTTCACAAAACATTCTGTGTATTTCTTGGAAAAAACCAAACAGTTCCTGAAAAGGCACTTAGAGTAACACTTTCCAAAGTGATACTGACTGTGTCCTGGCTTAAAAGAAAGCTTACTGGCCATCCTAGGGAGAAGGGAAGGGAGTAAGTCTGTCAACAAACCCTTTCCTGTGCACGTGTCTAGCCAGGGAAGTGGGATAACTGCAGCCTGAAACGGAAACTGTGCAGCTCCTCCTGCTAGAAGATAGTGCTCCCCTATCTCCCCATTCTGGCCACTGCCATAGGAAGCATCCAGGATTTCAGATAACAGCTTTTGAGGTGGCACAGAAATGGTGACCAGTGTCCTGTTTCTAACACCAGCAGTTTCAGTAACTTCAACCCTTAGTTCAAGGGCATTTGCTGGTGTTGACTGTTTTGAAGGATGGCTCAGGTAGATGGAGAGGACACACTGTGCAAATAGAAAATGTTGAGCTGTCATTTGCCAGCTACCCACGAGATGGAAAAAATGAAGAGCTGATTTTTTTTGAAGGCAAAAACCACCTCAGTCTTGCACGGTGGCAAATGGCAGAATAGTCAGAATATAATCAGGGAAACTGCTTAGCTTAATCAATGCAAATGTGATAAATTGCTTGTTTATAAATTACTTACTCCTTGTAAATATCGTTAGTGAAGTATTTATTAGTTAAAATCACCAAAATCATATGTCTCCAAAGTTGCGATCTGTGTATTAGCAATGCTACATGTTACCACCAGCCAGTTTTCATCATCATATTTTATTACCAATAACAATACATTTATTTGCACTGCTTTGTGCACTGCCCAGGCTAGGTGGGATCTGCAGTGATTACACTGTGAAAGTGTCAGCAACACTTCCTCTGGGTCTCTGGGGAATATTAATGGCATGCACCCCGCCTCCACGGATGTCATGGTCAAAACTTCCAATGATTTCACTGAGAACAGGACCGAGCCTCACATGGGCTGCTCTGCTCTGTCCTGGAGTGATCCCACTCTCCAAGCTGAGGGCTTGGGAGCTCCCCGTGGGCCAGAGCTCCATGGTCAGTCCTGACACCTCATTAATTTACTCCCTGGATGCAGTATGTCTTGAAGGCTTTCCTCTTCTATTTCTACTGCTGCTTGTTATTTTAGTAACATTTTTAAAGTCACCTTGCTCACCCTGAAGTGTTGTGAGCCTGGAAGGTAAGATGCAGGATCTTTGCAATTCGACACTGCAGCCTTTAGAAGAGGTATCCACAGTGAATTAGGACACCGTCCTTACAGCTTTGCCAATGCTATATTTTTCCCATTTACCCTGGAAAACACAGGAGACCTGAAAAATATGTGTAAAGAAGTCACTTCACCCACTCACAGGAGCAGGCACTGCTCTAGCTGAGTGTGGTCACCTCTGTGGCCTTGAAGTGATCCTGCCAAGCAGCTATCCACAAAAGATTGGGAAAAGATGGCATTAGAGATGTAGAAAGTGCCAGAGGATCTCCTAGGCAACTTCCAAAGCCCTTGGTCATTTAGGGCACAAGCATTTCAAGTGCTGAACACAGGTAAGTTGCATTGCACAGTAATTTACAGTAATAAACCATCACTGTTTCCTGTGTTTAATGGCTCTCCACGAGCACAATTTTGACAGCCTTTGGTCTGGTTTTTGTGCCACAATTATTACCTTTACATCTCTTCTTTCACCTCTAAATCGTTTTCCTAAAATCTGCACTTAAGCATCATTATTCTCTCAGTGGCACAATTATATCACCCCTTAAAATCCAGGTTATATTTTTGCATGGAGAATTCACTGTTGGATTCCTCCATCCCTTTCACTTTTAAACCAAAAAATGAACAAGTAATGAAAGGAATAAACTCCCACAAAGTCTCAGTATGATCAAGTCTCAGTATGATCCTGCCACACAGCAGTCATTGAGACACCAAGTGAAAAGTAGCTTCTCCAACAAAAACTCTGGAGGAGGTTTAAAAGAAATGTAGGTGGATATTTATTATTAAAAAAGGGTTATTGCACAGAACTGGTATTAAACATGGGGTGATACCCCTGTGTCTGTCTTTATACACCCAAACTTCAAGTCTGTGAGGATTTCCAAAGTGCAAAGAACATGGAGTATAAGCCAGAATTATTTGTAAACATGGGATAGCTGAGGTTTATATAACAGGCCACTGCAGATTTATGAATCCGGGAAAGGAAATAATTACAAAGGAAATTAAAGTTAAAAATAGTCATGAACCACCAAAAAGAATGTGCTTGCACCTCTTTCTCTGGCAACAGAGTGTAACACCCACTTGCTGTGTGGCAGTTCATTCTTCTAGATAATTAGTAGTGCCAGGAATGGGGTCTCCAGTTTAAAAAAGAAACTTTACTTGGTAAATACTTCTCATTATATGTTCAAAATGGGTTTTAGATTGCCTAGACAAAAAGCTTATACTATATGCCTATACATCTAGCACAAAAAGTCTAATAATAGTGTGTTTCAGTACAATGCACTTCTTTTGAGAGCCGGAATAACTAAAAATAAGAGAAATTTTAAAGGCTAAAGCTAACCTACCATCTGACGCCATTTATTACCAGCACAACAGCATAAAACGCAGTGTGTGAAATGTAAGATATGAACACTGGAGGAATGGACACAGCTGCTTCTAGTTACCCTGCAGATAACTATTTATAGGGCTGGAGAGGCACAATAAAATCCAGTATAAATCAAGAATGCAACTGGCCAGAAACAAAATGGGGAGAAAGAGCTTTACGACGCTGGATATTGCTGTCACCTGTGGTACATACAGTGGCAACTGGGGCCACGTCAGGGAGCTGGGAGGATGTCCAGGATCTTCAGGGGCTTCCAAATACTGCTCTGAAGCCAGGCACAGGTTTTTAGTGGGTTCAGTGAACAGATAATAGGAAAACACAACAGCAACCATTTTCTTAATAGTAAGGAAGTTATAATCCATACCAAAAGAATCCATACTGAAAAAAGGAAGCACTAACACAATTAAGCTCCACTTTGCACATCCAGCAAGTGATGTGGGGTAGAAAGTGGGTTTTTAAAATAATAAATGAAGGATTTTGTGAAAAAATGTGTGCAGGTGCAACACAAGGACACTCAAGTGTGTTTTATGATTGCCAAGATACAGCGATGGGATCTCATGGAATCCCTACCTGTTTGCTTGTTTTCACCTGTCATTTTCTGAAATTAAAAGTACCAATTTTTCACAGAAACAGGATGTTTAGTGCTGTCTGAAAACAGTTTTGATAGATGAATTTTAGCAAGTTTTTGGTTTCTATGAGCTACACCCTGGGCTTGCTGAAATCACTGTTAATTTTGTGTGTTTGATGCCTGTTTCCTCAGAGGGTAATCTGTGTGCAGTAGGTCTGAATGAGAGGCACAAGAACAGTTCTGAGAATCTGGCTAAACAACACTCATATCTAAAATGCAGATTTTATTACCAGTGTTGGTTTACAATCACACTCATTAATCACACCAGAAGGAAAGAGTTTATAAAAGTGATAGTTTGAAGAAACTAATAGAAAAACAAACATGTTTTGTTAGTATTCTCATATTCTACTCTGACTGCTGATCAAAGTGAAAATTATATTGCTTAGTTTAGAGGAATATGACAGCATAACCTTTATGTAAGGTAAGTTATATTTTCCCTTGCATTTTGTTTAGGGATTGAAAGAAGAACAGCTCAATCCTTCTACATTTTTCTTATATTCACGTAAGATCTGGGTGCACAGATCCAGACACCAGTAAATAACTCTTGGAGCAAGGATGATTTCCTCATTTAAGGAACCTGTTTGGGAATCAGTTTTTGGGTGCACCACAAGATGGGGAACTCCTTTGAAAGATGGGCAACGTTCAGTGAAACTCCTTGAATAAACATGCTTTGGAAGTTAAAAAGACACTGTGAGTACTGAAAGGTCAAGTATGGAATAAATTAATTCTGTAATTGATAACAAGCGACTTCCAGCTCTGGCAAATTATGTACTTAAAACAAGTTATTAATATTTGTTTGTTTTTTGAACTGAGTGTCTGTGATTTTATCCTCAGATGAAAGGAACCAAAGAATTTAAGATTTTGCCCTGAAGTTAAAGGATGTGGGTGTTTTGACCCAGCAGCTTCTGGCTTGTTGAAGTGAGTTTTCGCAGAGTTGGGAATATTTTGCATAAGGAATATTTATATTTATTTATCTTTAAGCTCAGTGTGTGTTTGTTTTTAGTGTAATCTAGAATGAACTCATATAGTAAATACTGATGTTATTTAGAGGAAGCATAAATCAACCATTGATATCCTCACAGCTCTAGCAACTTCAAACCCCTCACTAAAGCGTAGCTGAAGACAGAATTGAGTTTCATAACACACAGAGTGGTAGTAATGTGCTTTTTCCTTTCCTATTTATTTGCAATTGTTGTCTCAGAGCTGGGAGAAAGAGGGAAATATTTCAAATTCTGAGTTGATTACCATGCTGCTCCTGGTCCTCCAAAGGTGTGAGATGCCCATATCTGCACTCTGCAGCCTCCTTTGATACCAAATGCAGCATCAGGAAAACAATTCCCCGGTATTTTTAGAGAACTCCCTGCAGGAGGATTGCCTGACAAGGGCTTTTCAATCTGATAAGGCTATGGAAGGGCTCTTTACAGATTACTGATTAAATGAATTGTCTCCTTAAGTAACAGATGCCAGTGAATTAGCTTCCAGCTCCACGACGGTGAATGCCTGATTCTGCTTACTGGGCTGTTGCAGGATTTTTAGAGGGGTCATACCTGTGAGTGTCATTTAATGTCAGTTGGGCAGTGACTGCTCCGTTCCCCTGGAAAATGCCAGGGCTGCCCTAACAAGGTAAATCATTTTTGTCCCAGAAATGACTATGAATATTCACAGTCACATTTTTGCTTTTGTTAAATAGTGTCATGTACCCAGCAGCTTCTGGTTCTGTCTGAATAAATTCTGGCAGCCTCAGCATCAGCTTGGATGACCCTTGGATGGTATCACCCAAAGAGAAAGCAATGAACTAAATGACTTGGGAGCTTTTAGAACAATGTTCAGAGAAGCATCTTCCACTGCAAAGCAGAAGAGGCATAAATAATTTAAAGACAGTGCTTTTACTCAACTACTCCTCTTTGCTTACGAAGAAAGTCTTGGAATTTCAGGCATGAAAATAAACATACTGAGGTAAATGGGAATGCCACCCAATGTAAAACAAGTTAAAGCGTAGAGGATGATGGCGTTGTAATTATCCTTAACTTGAAAGTTATATGATGAGACAATACTTATAAAATCTCTTTTCAATTGCCATGCTGATAACTAGAGATGCAACATCATATGCTGGGAAGAATTAAGGATGAAATATTCTGTTTTCTAGACCATGAGAAAAATTTGGGCAAGACTGAAAATTTGTACCCTAGACACAACATTCGAGCCTGGGCCATTCGTGCCGTGTGCATGTACACAACACCATCAGAAGCTGCCAGTTTTCCCCCAAAAAGGAAATGAGCCTCTGGTATGTTATGGAGCAGACAGGAGTGGAAGAATCCCCTAATTTAGCCCCACCCTGCAAAACGTGAATCTAGATATTACAGTCATTTTGTTACTCTGCTTTAAAGGTATTGAATTGTACTGCAGTGCATTATATTTCATCTGTCGATCTCAAGCTGCCTCGAGAATGGCTGTATGTATCAGGAGAGGCTTTCCTGGTGCTTCAGATCTGAATCATCAACTGGATTACAGAAGACAAACTTAATTAATTAATAAATTCATTTCTCCTATGACATGAGCTTTTAGGTTTATGTGGATAACGTATCTTGAAGCTTTGATAATTAGTTTACCGTTACAAAAGTAATTTCTACAAATAAATTTCAAATGTCAAATGTACAAAAATTGTACCAGATTCGGGGAATCTGTACCAGATTCATGGTCTGGAATCAGCGTACAGGAGGAAGGGTTGAGAAAAGCAATTCAGCACCTTTCCTCATTGGAAAGAAAATGACGGAAAAACTCCTTTAAGAAGAGAGAGAATGAAAAGAAAGCACGGGGAAAATACCGGGAGCTAATTTGTAGACACTCCCCCAAAAGGTCATGGGAGGCAATGGAAGGAATGAAACTGGTGATGGAAATCAGCATCAGAGGCAAACATCCCAAAAATGCAATCTTCAAAAAAGCAGCAGGCACTCAGGCAGGGGTGCTGTGAGAATCCACAAAGCTCACGTCAGCGCCAACCTACAGCAGCCACCAGCTCCAGTCCCTGTCACACCCAGGCAACACCCCTGCTTCCAGGGAGCTGCACTCAGGGGTCAGAGACTTGGACATAACACCAAGAGCCCACCTAAAAAGAGAAAACCCTGGCATCCATTTTCCATGGCTCCAGGCTGGGATGCAGTGACTCACTGCATTGTCCATGTGCAAGGCATGGTGAAAGCCTGAGAACTAATTTGCTTGGACTGAGTAAGATGATGCTGACAAAATAATTCTCAGGTGCAAAAATAGAAGGATCTGAAAAATGAACAAATCTAAATCTAAAAATTATATAAATTGTTGGCACTAATTGCTAAAATTACTCTTTGTTACTGGTTTTGGAAACAGTTCTTATTCTTGCTGCATTAACAAATAAAGGGACAAAGACATAGAAAACTGCGGTGCTGCTGGCTATCCTAAGGCAAAGTGAAGCTGTTAAACTGCAGGTTATAAATACACACAGGAACTAATTTTTTATATAAACATTTTGGACTTAAGCTGACCTTTGCTTAAAAATACTGCTTGGAATAATTTCTGTGCTTGATTTTGTCTGTTGCATAGGTAGACTTAAAGCCTCTCCATTTCCTGCCCACCAGTGGAACTAGGGTAAGACCCAGAGTTTTGGCTATCCTGGCTTTTCTATTTCAATCCTGGTAACTTTAAGCTGTGGTGTTATACTAAGAATAGAAATAATTTCTCCCTCTGCCTTATTTTGGTTGTTCTGGGACACATTCTGCCCTGTATTGATAAGAGTTTAAAAATAAGTCTGGTCAAACATAAAAATATTTTTGTGAGAAGAAAGTGCACGTTTCTTTTACAGAGAATGTAAATATTAGTGTCCTTTAGGAAACAAATAATTTCAAAGGTGTAGAGGGGTAAATATTTTTCTTTGTTAATCCCATATTTCAGTTTTCCAGGCAGGCCAGTATCAGCATTAAAGCTTTTACTTCCATCTCTTACAGCAGGCACAGGCCCACCTTCCCCAAGTTCTAATGATAGCTTTGAGCTAAAATTTCTTTGTGTGACTTATCTGGTGGACCTCACTAAAGCCTTCAGGCACTATGTGGATAAAAACATTTGGAAGAGCCTCCTAAGACTCCATCCCTTCGGCACAGCAGGTCAGGGCAGAGTGCTGGAGTGCACGGCTCTAGCAACAGCGCGGAAGGAGGTGGAAGGGGGGGGCTTCACTATGAAAACCAGGAATGCTTCAACAATATTTTTCTTACTATGCTTAGTATGATGGGAATGTAATAAAAAACAGCGAGGATAAACCTCGTTAGGTAACGCTCGCTTTGATGGTGATTCATCTGCTGGGCAGAGGATGCCTGGAGCTGCTCTGAGCACGGCACTGTCCAGCACGGTGCTGGGGGGCAGCTGGGGACAGGGTTCACCTGTGGTTTGGGGCACTGCTCAGGGGATAATCCTGCCAGTGCCTTTCTGTGCCAGGTTAAGAGCTCTTGCCAGGCCCCCAGGGGCATCCATGCTCTTGTGCAGCGAGCGGGATCGTGCTCGCTGTTTGCTGATCCAGCTGAAAGTTGGCTCTGCAGGGACAACCGTGCGGAATGCTTGAGCAGACATGAGGCAGGAACACATGGCTCACGGAGAGGAGCCACGAGCCCTCTGCTCAGCTGGGCTCAGCTTCACCTCGGCCTAAGCAAATCCAGACAGGTCTCACTGTCACGCCAGTGAGAGCAGCACCCTGGCTTAGGGAATCTGTGTTTCTCACCCACAGGATTTATTTTGCAGGTACCGAGTGGTACAACCAGCCTCCTGATCCAGGTGCCCAAGGATGGGTACCCCTCGATAGACACGGTGTGGTGCAGCTTCTGGAAACCTCGGGGGCACTGAGGGAACGTGGAGCTCAGCACCAGTGTTGACAGGGTGCGAGGACCACGTGGAAGAAGATACATGCATGCACACACACAGAGTCAGTGTTTTGGTTTCCTCTAGTGTGCTGCTGAAGGCTGGAGGATGCACGCCTGTGTGATCTTAAAGAAATCTATTTATTTTATCACGTCTGGGAGATTCTAAAGAAATGTGTGCACTTATCATATTTGGCTACACCTGGCAGTCAAGTCACGGCCACACGCGTTCAAAAATGCCTCAAAATTCACCTTTTATCTCACTTTCGGGCGCCAGCTTTCTTCACCCGCTTTGGAGGGCACAAACAACGGGCGGGAAAACGAACAGCCCGTTACCGGGCGGCTCGGCCAACAAACCCCTCCGGCGCCTCGCAGTTAAACGCTGCGAGGACGAGGGCGAGCGGCAGGTGCCGCGGGCGCGCAGGCGCT